>JAREYC010000059.1:7500-10000 GCA_030015325.1 Cryptoblepharus egeriae | reverse complement strand
GGGCGGGGCTCGTGCGGAAGCGCGCCCCCCCCTCCGCCCCGCCCCCGGGTGGCTTCCCGGGCCCACGGTGGGTAGACTAGGAAAATCCTGACGCGCGTCACGGTCCCACGGGGACACCAGGGGCGTCCAACGCCTGCGCACCTTACGGGAATGCAAGAAGAAGCCTGACACCGCGCGGGGGCACCCTTTTCTCTCCCCCCCCCGCCCCTTTTTTTTTTTTTTTTTTTTTTTGTTTTTGTGGGTGTTTTGTTTGTTTCTTTCTTTCTTTTTTAGCGGGTAAACCAGGCACGCCGGCCTTCGCGGCCTCTCGGGTGTATACCAGTCGAACGGTGCGCCTGACGCGGGTAGACCGGGGGGGTCCGACCTCCGCTGCTTTCCTACGGGTGGACCAGGGAGAACCAGGCTGCGCCTGCGAGTAGGCCAGGGAAGCAGCCTTCCCTGCCTGCGCCTCTTACGGGAAGACAAGGGAAGCGTGACACCTCGTCGGGCACCTTCCTTTTCTCCCCCCCCCCTTTTTTTTTTTTTTTTTTTTTTTTTTAAACAGGTGGACCCGGGAGGCCTATCCCCATGCTGCTCCTGCGAGCAGCCGGGGAGGCAGACTTCCATTGCAGCCTAAGGGCAGAACGGCTTTAGCGTACTGGAACTGTACTTCCAACGGGCAGACCGGGGGAGTCCTGCTTCTGACGGATACACCTGGGCCCCCTGCATGAAGGCGACAGCCGGGGGAAGGTTCCCTGGAAGCGGAACTCGTGCGGCCGTTCCCCGCGGACCGGCCTGCGCGTGCCACGGGTGCGCCGGGGGATCCTGAGGCGCGTGCTTCTTTTATCGATCGATCGATCGATCGATCGATTGATTGATTGGTTGATTTGAAACGGGAAGACCAAGGAGGCTGACCCCCATGCTGCTCCAGCGGCTAGACCAGGGGAGCCTCGACAACTGGGGTACAACTGTGGGTACAACTGGGGAACCGCGTCCTTCTTGTGGGTAGACCGTGGACGCTCACCTCCTTTGCTTCCCACGGGCAGACCGGGGAACCCGCTTCCATCTCTCGGGGTAGACCGGGGGGGGGGGGCGGCGCGCCGACCTTCCCGTCTTCTGACGGGTATACCTGTATTTGTTACGGGTAGACCTGGACTCCCTTTCCCTAGGTTTATAACGGGAACTCCAGGGCGCCAGTCCCCTGTTCCTCAGATCGTCAGGGACGGAAGACCTCCGTCCGCCCGCCTGTACTACTCCTGGGTAAAGCATCTCTCCCCCGCCTGAGCTCATCTCGGTTAGGGATTGGCATCCCGTCTCCTCCTCCTCCTCCCCCCCCCCCCATCTCCTTACGGGTAAAGCCTGCGGATGTCTTGCCCGGGCCCCGTGGCTCCCGCCTGCCTGTGCGCGCCTCGGGTAGGCCGACACGGCCGCTCACAGACCCGTTTGTACAGGCCCGCACCCGTCTCGCCCGGGTCGAGTCTCGCGCCCGCCCGTGCTCGTTTCGGGTACGGCGTCGTCGTCGCGCCGCCGCGCCCCCCTCCCCGGGACGGGGACTTCTCACGTGCGGAGCCTGTGACGGCCTCTCGCTTTCCCGTTCTGACCCCGGGAAGAGGATCGCTCACAGGCCCGAAGACTTCTCGCGCCTTTTACGGGCGGAGCGTCGCGCTCCCCCCCCCGCCACCCCCGTACGGGTGCGGCCCGTACCGACCTCGCCGGAGACTTTCGGAACTCGAGCCGGTTACGGCCCGCCCGCCCGCCCGTAGGCGGGGCGGAGTACGCGTCACGGGTAGACCCGGGGCCCGTCCTTCCCCGTTCTTACGACGGGCGGGTCCGGCCCCAGGCTCCCTGTCGTTTCCGAGGGCAGACCGGGCGCCGCGCTTCCTCTCCTCGTGGGCGGAGCGGGACTCCGGTTTCCCCGTAGCGACCAGGGGGTAGACCGGGGTCTCGGAGCCTCCGTGCCCGTGGCGGGCTCGTGTGGGGGATCCCGCGTCGTTATCGCGCCCCGCTTCCCGAAACTCACCGTGGGTGAGCGGGTAGACCGGGGACGCTAACCTCGGGTAGACCAGGCCGTCGCGGGTAGACCTAGGACCGATTTCCGCTGTCGACCCGCGGTCCGGTCCCCCCCCCCCGGGTCGCACCGGCCGGGTCGACCTGGGGTTTTTACCGCGGGTAGACCGGGGCCCCCCGACGTCCTCGGCGTCCTCCGTCCCTCCGGTTCCTCGCCCCAGGTCTACCCTGACGGGAGGGAACCGGACTCCTCCGTAGACCTTCCTTCTCTTCCTCCTCCCTCCCTCCTCCTCCTCCTCCCGGCCGCGGGTAGACCTAGGACCGATTTCCGCGGTCGACCCGCGGTCCGGTCCACCCCCCCCCCCGGTCGCACCGGCCGGGTCGACCTGGGGTTTTTACCGCGGGTAGACCGGGGCCCCCCGACGTCCTTGGCGTCCTCCGTCCCTCCGGTTCCTCGCCCCAGGTCTACCCTGACGGGAGGGAACCGGACTCCTCCGTAGACGTTCCTTCTCTT
>JAREYC010000058.1:0-33629 GCA_030015325.1 Cryptoblepharus egeriae | reverse complement strand
CATAGTTTTTAAAAGAGCTAGCCAGACTTGGAGGATAGATCAATGATGGTTCTTCACCATCTCAGCTGACGGTGAGACTTTTTTCCGTTACCCTGTTTGTTTACCTCCCAGCAGTGTCTGGCTGGTCACTGTTAAAAGCAGAATAATAGCCTATAATAGGTTCATCAAGATGATTCCTGTTTTTGGGCCTTTCCAGAATGCCAATAATGCTGCGCAGCTCCAATTGTGTTCTTACTGGGAAAACTCCAGCAGAATTTGCCAAACTTAATGAATGCCCTTTAGATCCAGGTAACAAACTTTCTAACTTTGTTTGCTCCTTTGGGATGTGTTATGATTATTTCAGTAGTGTGTTGTTCAGTGGAATATTGTAATGTTTGGGCCAGTATGAATGTCCCTTGCCATACAAGGAAATTAGGTACGCGTGTCAAAATGTTCTGTTGGATTTGCTAAAGCTCTTGTAGGAATCTCTTTATGGCTTAAACTTACTAGTGGAAGGAGATATTTTCTTACCTATTTTTGCTTTAAAACAGTAGTGCTTGTGTGTATATTCAACAGTATGCAAATTTCAGTCCATATGTTTCATACCTAGATAAAATAGTTGTGTGTGTAAATGTTCCATCTCCTTTTAATAGGTGGCTACTTCATTGTGAAAGGTGTGGAGAAGGTGATTCTTATTCAAGAGCAGTTATCAAAAAACAGAATCATAGTGGAAGCAGATAGAAAAGGAACAGTTGGTGCATCTGTTACCAGGTAAATGAATTGCAGAGTCATTGTCTTATGATACCATGATTGGGATCCAAGGAGCTTTTAAGGGTCACCCAGCATCTTGGGCATAACTGGTGAGAATATTTGCTGTTTTTCTGTGAACAGCATTCCTGTATTACTCGTATCTTCCTGTATGCCACATCACAAGCTATTTTGGAAAATCCCCTGTTGCTCATAACTGGCTTGCTAGATGGCATTTTAAAAGGGTGGGGAGGGGTCATTGTGGAATACTAGTCCAAAGCTTCACTGGGTCTGCAAAAATTTATTTATAGCCATTTGTTTTCCAAAGGCAACTCATAATTCAATAACAACACCTAGTATTGCAAGAGGTGTTAAAATAGAAAAGTTTTAGATTAATTTGGAATCTGGCCCAAATAAGGAACTTTGTTTTTCAGTGCATATATTATGCATAGTCAGCAAATCTTCCAGCAAATCTGGAATACAGCGTCAAGGTATCTGTGCAGAAATACAACCAGAATTTGTGGAAAGAGAACTAACTTGTAGACATTTTGAACTATAAAATGCCGAAGACTGATATTTTGCACTAAGGCTGCAATCCTAAAGACACTTTCCTGAACATCATGGGGCTTTCTTTTGAGAAGAAATGGTTAGGATTGTGCTGTATATGGCATAGGAGAAAAGGTTTGGCACTTTAGGAGAAAAGAGGGCACTGATCCCTCTTTTTGCACACAAGCTCCTTAAAAACTGTGATATTTGGTTTTCTGATAATAAAGAGCTAAGTGTCTAGCTTTAATTTTTTTATGCTCCCTGACTAAATTTTGAAAATTCATATTATAAAAATCTTAATAAAATAACCTCTCTTTACAATTGCATAGCTCCACTCATGAAAAGAAGAGCAGAACAAATATAACAGTGAGGCAAGGAAGATTTTACCTGAAGCATAACACACTGTCTGAAGATATTCCTATTGCGATCATCTTTAAGGTAATAGTTTTGAAGAATGATCTTCACTTTCGCACTAAGAACAGCCTACAGAAGTAGTTCTAGACTGTATATTCTACTAGTAGGGATGAGCAAACTGTACTGCCAGATGCAGGGGAGGGTAACTGACTGCAGATGTCTTGTGTGCTCCTTGAGGCATCTGGTTGGCCGCTGTGAGATACAGGAAGCTTGACTGGATGGGTCTTTGATCTGATCCAGCAGAAGCTCTTCTTATGAGCCTCCAACTTATGAACCAACTTATGAAACAATGCGTGATCAGCACTTTGGGGCTGGGCCGAATGGTAACCTTAAATAGGTAATGCTTGAGAGCATTGCCAGAGGAGGGCAGTACTTGCTCACAGCAAAATGGCATCAATAATGCTGTTTAAATAAAACCGGTGTTTTGAGGTTTGAGGTTGTTATTGCTCTTACTACATCTGTTTTGGAAAGGGACATTTGGAAGGATTGTAGTTTTATATCTGTCTTTATGTAATAATCAGTTATGGGCACAATCCAGAGTAACTACGGGAGCACGTAAAAGACATCATGTGCACCCATAGTTACTGCACTACCTAGTGAAAAGCTATGGGAAATTCATATTGCAATCCAGAGTAACTTGTCCTTACTCCGGAGCAAGGACTCCGCGTCGTTTCTCTGGATTTCACCCTATGTCTTACTAAACAAATAATCAGTCATGTCTTACTAAACAACAGTAAAACATTTTATCCTGTATTACTTGGTAGTCCTTCAGAATGCTAGACTGTCCTTCCTGTCCGTCTATATCTCTCTATCTCTCTGTCTCTTATCATCTCTCTGTCTCTTATCTCTCTATCTCTTTTATCACCTCTCTACAGTATTTATATACGGCTTTTCAACTAAAAAGTTCACAAAGCAATTTACAAAGAAAATGAAAAAAATTAATAGCTGGTATGTTCCTGTACCAAAAGGGCTTGCAATCTAAAATGCAAAAGAACGGAAGCCACTATCACAGACATTGCTGGGGTGTGTAGGGCCAGTTACTCTTCCCCTGCTAAAAAAAGAGAAACACCCATTTGAAAGAGTGCCTCTTGCCCAGTTAGCAGAGGAAGCTTTAGGGGTTCTTCAGGTAATTGTGTTATACGCTTGGAACCACATTTCCACCTGTGTGATAGTAAAAAAGGAGATTTTTACTTTAAGACTATGAACTATGTTTGCTGAAGGTCATAGAATGAACTTTTATTGTACTAGTTTATAAAGATGGCATATAAAAATGGATATGAAACTTGTGGGGTATGGAGATCTTAGCAGCTGTTCCGTCTTAATGTTCAAACCCCTCCTACAAAGTGTACATTCATAGCACTTGGAAATAAAATCTCTATAAATGATATGATTTGCTATCTTCTTTAATTCATGGGCTGCAGCATGGTATGTCTATTGGAAATCAGATAAAAATTACTTTGTGAATTGTCTCAATTGGTACCATAGTTTGGATTGCTCCTTCTGGAACTCTTCACAATCTCTTTAAGACATCCACCTGGAAAAGTATAGTGTTATCTGCAAACGTGGCCTTCAGAAATCCTTTTAACCTTAGACATGCAACATGGGATTTAGTTATTCACTAATTTTTAAAGGTGGCCAAATCTATAAAACCCCCCAGAAGAGTTAGTTGAGATTGTCCTCTCTGAGGTTTCACTGCCGGTTCTGTTGTAATTTGCCATAAAGAGTAACAAAAATAAAATTGGTAATACAACAATTTTTCAGGTAACAGAGACTCTTGCAGCTGCGATTACATTAATATAAGTGGAGAATTTGTTAGCAGTTGCGACGCCAGCTGGATCCAATCGTATTGGCTCTGCCTTTCCATTGGACTAATTCAGTGGCGTGGAGAGGAGGGATCTGCTGCTTGGGTAACAGCCTATCCTCCATAACAATCCAACCCAGGCTTTCGTGCTTCGCACGCAGCATGTGCAGCGCCGAGCACGATACCATAGTCTTCCAAGACTGAAGAGGCCTGCTGCTTTGTGCTGTCTGAACTGGACAACATGATGTGGTTTGCTTAAATGTTTGCTGCTTTGGGGTTCTGGTTGGATTCCATATCATATAAAGAGATGTGAAACTTTTTCTTGCCAGATACCCAATTTTCCCCCCCCCTTAGATTCCCATCTAAAAATAGCCTAATTTGCATATATTAAAAATGCAGATTGAATTGACCCACTTGGGAATCCAAGGGTTACTTAGTTGACCAACCGGGTCCATTGGACTCTAAATTATAATGTATGCAAATTAGGCTATTTTTAGATGGTAATATTGCAGGTAGGTAGGTAGGTAGGTGGATGGGTGGGTGGAAGTAAGTAAATAAATAAATAAGTAAGCTGGTTCCAAAGTTGGAAGTTACTTTCAATTAAGTTTTTTTAGTTGAGGCTCCATAAGACCAAGTCAGAATGTTTTCAAAACTCTTAAAATCTCTCAAATTTTTGAATGAAATTTGTATATTATCTTAATACGATATATTTTTATTTTATCCTATTTCTTGTTTGCTATACTACCTGTGTAGTTGAGCTGTTTTTACTTTGAGCAGGTCTGTGATCGTAATAAAGGATTGAATTAAGACTTTTTTCCCTGCTATTACAGAGTCTTGGGGAGGTGCATTCAGGGCTCCCCACCTTTACTTGGAGGTTGACACTCCATCTGGTAACCTAGAAAACCCCCTTCCTGGAGATTGCATTGCTGTCTTCCCTTCTCCCCACCCCATAAAGGGACAGAGCTATGTGCGTCACAGGCTGGTGGAACCACTGCATTAGAGGGTTCAGTGGAAGTCATAGCATCTACTGCTAAAGTTGATGAATGAGGAGTATTAGTGGAATTTAGAGAGGGCAGCATGGGTACCATGAACTCAGCACTACAAAGACTTGCAGATGTTGAGATCACCAACTTCATGTCCAATAACCAATAACCATCTTGGCTATTAGTAGTTGTGGGCCTACACAAATGATGAAGTTTAACAAGTTAAGAAAGCAATTAACAAGTTCTGGTTGAAAATCTCTTCTTGATCTCGCTCTAAATAAAGTGTTCCAGGGTGGTAGCCAGCAGTGACGTCAGTACTAAAGCTTCTCCCTCCACAGGCCTGGAGTCCTTCTCCTTCCAGTAGGAGTCCTGCCATATCTAGAAATGGGGAATAATCTCACTAAACCTTCTCTTGGCAGAGAATATAATATGCTTCTCCCAAGTTGGGAGGATGAAAAGTTATGCTTGTATTCATGCTGCTTTTGGACAGTACATTGCAACACTGCATAACAAAAGTACATTGGGTATTCTTTGGGTCCCACTGAAAATGGACAAAACCCCCTCTATTGCACTCATGTTTTCATTAAACTGCATGTAATAGCTTCCTTGCTAAATGTTTCACGGTGTGTGTTTTTAGAATATTTTATTACTAGCGAAAACATACCTGGGTTGCCGGAGTAAAATTCCCTCCACAAGCCATCCCCTATTGTGCATCAACGCATCAACCTCACATGCGCACTGTCTCCCCAGGTGCACTGTTCCCCATGTGCACTGTCCCCCCATGCGCTCCATCCCCCATGCGCAACATCGACAGCTCCATGAGCATCATCCTCCATGTGCAACCCCCCAAGCGGATCATCCACCCATGTGCAATACCCCCATACAATACCCCCCATGCACACCGTTCCCCCATGCTCATCAACCCCTCATGTGCACCATCCCCCATGCACACCATCTCCCATGTGTAATTCCCCCATGAACATCATCCACCCATGCGCAACATCCCACATGCTCATCAACCCCTCATACGCATCATCCCCACATGTGCAACATCCACCATGCTCATCAACCCCCCTGAGCACCATCTCCCCATGCACACTGTCCCTCCCACTAGGTCAATGTAGAACCATAGACAGCTATGCCTATGGCTCTGTCTGCTCCTGTATATTTAAAATATTGCTTCCAGCCTCTGAGTCCCAATTTTTAAGGTGATTTTCAACACAATGAAAATACATCAATACATTTAAGAACTATTAACCCCAATTGGGATAAGGACCGCACTAACAGAAAGATTTAAAACACACCATAGTAATTAACATGGTTAAAATCAGCATTAGAAAATATATCCACAGGGTCCTAAAATCCAATTAAAAGTCAACGTAACACACCTGTGTATTTCAATAATACCTAACATCAAAGAAGGGCTGGTGTCTATTAAGCTGGCTGTGGTGCTACAAGATGGATTGAGCTCCTGTCCCTTGCCCAGATCCTGCCAAACTAGCAGTTTGAAAGCATGTAAATGCAAGTAGATAAATAGGGACCACCTTGGTGGGAAGGTAACAGTGTTCCATGCACATGCGGGCCACATGACCACTAATGTGTCTTTAGACAGCACTGGCTCTTTGGCTTAGAAACAAGGATGAATACCATACCCTACAGTCACTCACGACTAGCAATACAACCTATAAAAGGACACCTTTACCTTTAACATAAAGGAAAGTGCTAAGCAAACAGAAGGGAAAAAGCATTTCACCAGCATACATCCCCTACACAACCAAGAGGTACACTGTTGTCACATTAGAGGGACCTGAACATTTCACTGCACATGGCATTTTCTCTCTCACATAAGCATATTGGGAGGTGGCACTCTCAGTTCTACGTAGTACATCACAAATACAGTGGCGCCTTCACATAACAAATGCCTCATGTAAAGTATATTCCACATAACAAACAAAAATTTCTCTAGGATTCTGCTTCCCGTAACAAACTGTGCTTCACATAACAAACACACTTGTTGGCAGTTGGAGCAGACGTGCTGGCCGACAGCCCTTTTAAAAAGCATCAGGGCTGCCTAGTGCGCCTACCCATAGCGAAAGCAACAATTCTGCGCTGTTGCTCCTGTGGCTGGGCATCCGCTGGGCAGAGGGAGAGAAGAGCAGTAGAGAAGAGGGAAGCAGCTCAGGGCTAGCCAGGAGGGAGCAGGGGAGAGAGGGGCTCAGGATGAAGAGAAGGAGAAAGTGGGAAGGCACTTTGAAAGTGTCTTGGATTGCAGCCTCCTAACTATGTCAACCCAGAAGTAAGCCCCATTGTGTTAAAAGTGTCTTACTCCCAGGAAAGTGTCTTTAGGATTGCGGCCTAAGTAGACTTCATAGGATCATAGATTTTTCAATTCCAGTGTTTTGTCATCATTTTTACATATAGTTAATATTTTTATATGACTATTTTTTGGGTTCTGGAATCAATCGTCTGATTTCCATTATTTCCTATGGGAAAATCTGCCTCACGTATGAACGTTACACATAACAAACATGCCTCCAGAACGAATTAAATTTGTTACGTGAGGTGCCGCTGCACACAGTTCATATTCTCTGCCTGAAACACATAAAGCAGCTCTATTTATTGAGATTTATAGATTACGAGCAACTCAAAGTGGCTTACAGCCAAGAAGAAGAGTTAGGAGCAGGATGTGCACATTGAGTGCCAAACTGCAAGACAGGAACTAGAATAATAGCTTTAAACAGAAGTTGATAGAAATGACTTGTCAGTGGATCAGTAACAAAGAGCTGATAGGTGATTACATATAGCTTTTCACCTGAAAAGTTCACAAAGTAGTTTACAAAGAAAATAAAAATCTCTGGTTGTAGCTTTAATTTATGTTTTCCTTCTTTTATATTTTGTGTTGTGTTATTAAGGTTAACTTTTTACATCTTATTCAATCCCTTTATCTGTTACAGCTATAAGAAACTGGTTTTTTCTGTATCATTTCTTATGGATAAGAAATCCATATCATTTTCTTATCATTTCTTATTGTCTTTGGGATATTTGCCAATAAAGGTTCACTTGACTTGACTTAGTGGTTGCTACGTGCAAGAAGTTTAAAGGGAAAGAGTTGTACTCATGCATCTTTCATGGTGTGACCTGGAGTTTGCCTAACTTCTTGAAACATTTGTGAAATATGAACGTTCAGAAATATGATCTGATTTGGCGCAAGTGGTTAAAACACTGCCTGTTAACAAGCAGGCCTGGGTTCGAGACCTGGGTCCCCAGAAGACGAGGAATTCCTGCTACAGGCAGGGGGTTGGATTAGATGATCTACTGGGTCCCTTCCAACTCTATGATTCTATGATCCTCTCCCTCTGATATCTACAATTTACTATCTTCTTTCCTATAACCTGTTGGGTGAATCTATGTTTCATTTTCTGTAGCTCTTCAACAGGTTTGAATTTGTTAGGTACAAATGACTGGCTATAGTTTTTCTTAGGAAACAGTGCAGTGTTTCTTCTACAAATGAAGTTCTGGTAGGTTTCTTGCAAAAGCATCCTATACCATCCTTTGTCTTCCCTGGTGCTGCTTATCAAGGTTGCCAATCTATAGTCTGGATATGTGCTGCTGCTATAGCTTCCGCCAGTGCCAGATGGCCCCTGTTTCTGAAAGAACTAGCTTTTGCTTTGGAGTAATACTGACATACAATACCAAATTAGCATAAGCAAATGTCAGCGAGTTAAGACACAGCCAACATTCATTTTTTTCCCAGTTCTACCTTTTTTCTCTCCTTCTTCCTCCGCAGGCCATGGGTGTTGAGAGTGACCAAGAGATCGTACAGATGATTGGTACAGAGGAACATGTGATGGCTGCATTTGCCCCCAGCTTGGAGGAGTGCCAGAAAGCGCAGATTTTCACACAGATGCAGGTGTGTGTCCTTCCATCCGTGGTGCATTTTCTGACAAGGTTGCATGCTTCTTTTTGCCTCTTGCAAGTTAATTAAGTGATACAAAAGATGTATTGGTAGGTCTGTTTCTCCATTATTATTACATGTCAAAGGTCTCACCTTACTGTGATCAAAAGAACAATGCAGAAAAATCCATCTCAACTAAACTGTCAAAAGAGCTGATCAACACATTACTTAGAGTGAAGTGGTAGGATTCTGTACTGTTATCACCAGTGATTCAACACAATGGTGATTTAGGGCTCCTCCGCATGAAAACTTTTTCCATTCAGTATAAACTGACACAGAAGAGAATGCAGCATGCAGGCATATGGAACTGATAGTATTTTTTAATGTTGGGCACTTTCAGAAATATGATTCCATTCCCCGCTATCTGAAATAGTCGTCTTGAATTCTACCATCTTATTCCTGTATTCTATTGATAAGATCTGTTATCTTTAGATCTGTTAAACTTTTTTTAACTAGGCATGTGACTATCAAGTGTGGGTTCTACCTGTGATTACTTCAGTAAGCATAATAGCTCTCTTTGCAAAGAGCTTTGTCCAGTATTACACTATATTTTAATTCTTAATTATGATGGAACTATGATACTTATTCATGCACTTGTGTGTGTATCTTTTGTGATCAATAAAGAAACTTGCCCCAAATGGTCTTTAATCACATAAATACGCAAATATACTAATTGTGTACAGTAAGACTTTGGATTGAGAGTAACATGGACTGAGAGTGTTTTGCAACTCAAGCAAACATTTCTAATAAATTTTGACATGATATACAAGCAGTGTATTGATAAACAATTAAATCATTCCCCCCCCCCAAAAAAAAGTCCCAGCCAGGATAGGGCCAGTTTCGGTGCTTTGCCAACACCTGCTCAGCCTTTCCTGTGAAACCAACCTATAAGTAAGATAAACTTTATTGTCACTTTACTGTGCACACACAAGTACATGCCTGCTGGAACACACAGAATGAAATTAGTTTGCTTGCTCATAGGAGTAAATACAATCACCTAAAATACAGTAATGTCAAATTACCTTTGTCCATTTTGAGAAACATAGTGGAAAAAGGCAGCTTGAGAGTTCACTAATTTGATGGAGTATGGAACAAAACTGTGTCCATATCTAGATGTACTGCAGCGGATGCTCTGGAGCCTCCTCCTTGAGGGTAACAAAGAGAACAGGTGACTAAGGGGATGACTAGCATCCTGAAAAATACTGTGAACCCTACTCAAGCATCGCTTTTGTGCATGGATGGAAGGGAGTGGACTACAATGTAGTACTTCCATTCCAGACTGTGATGCCATATGACAGAATGCTCTCAATTGTCCCTGTGTAGAAGGAGGTCAGAACCGGGGTGGGGGGGGGAGAGATGAGCTCTCCTGATTCAGTGTAGAAAGTGCAAATGCTGCTGAGCCCGCTTCACCAATGACTTGGTATTTAATGACCAGGCCAACCTACTTGTTAGTTGCACTCCCAGAAACTTGATACTATTGACCATTTCAACTGGTAAATCGTCAATAAGTAGTGGAGAGAGTGTACCCAGAAATATTATCTGGACCTGATGCCTTTCGAATGTTGTCTCTCTACAAACTGAATAAACAGCAAATAAATATCAAACATGAAGTAGACTTGCAGACAGGCAGTCAGTGGGGCTCACTGTAAGCAGGGCAATGGAAAGAAGCCTGAGAGATCTAGCCTTGCATGTGTACTCTAAAGTAAGCCCTATTATAATCAGTGGGCAGATTGCAAAGAGGGCAGATTGCAGCCTAAGACACTAACCCCCAAATCCAGAGTAACTATGGGAGCACATAAGAGACATTATGTGCACCCGTAGTTACTGCACCTACTAGTGAAAACCTATGGGAAATTCATATTAGAATCCAGAGTAAATTGTTCTTACACCAGAGCAAGGACTCCCCATAGTTACTCTGGATTTTGCCCTAAGTGCACTTTCATTTGTTGTATTTTTCTTTATAGTATCTATTTTCTTTAGTATTTTGCATTATATTACAGTATTGTAATCATTTCCATATGAATTTTTTTGGGTTGTGGAACAAATAGTCTGAGTCTCCATTATTTCTATGGGAAAATTTGCTTTGTTATACAAGCATTTTGGATTATAAGCATGATTCCAAAACAAAATAAGCAAGTAAACCAAGTAATAAGCAAGTAAACCAAGCTGTCTTGTTCTGTGTTCAGCTTTAAGAAAGTTCTAGTCTCAATGTAGAGTAAGTATAAATCACAAATTTGTGTCCTGCTGTAGGCAAGTCCTTCCAACAGAAACAGACTCGGGGTATAACCTTGTCCACTTGTCTGTCACTGCCTTGGTGTTAGCTTCAGCTTCTTTCCAGATAAAAAAATGTGATATTACAGATAGTATCTGATAGTGGAACACACTTATTTACTTACTTTTAATGGGTGATTCCCACCGATGGACAGTACCTTCTTGTGGTGGTGGGCTTGTGTGCTCCAGTGATACAAAGGACTATGCTGGTGGTAGTGTAGCTACTGGCAGGGACTCCCATGCCATACAGGACTTTGTTGAGGAGCTAGATTAAGGGCAAAATCCATAGCAGTTACAGGTCCACACAGTTACGTCACCCTCTAGTGTTGGCTTATGGAAAGTCACCTTAACTGCTCTGGAGCAAAGGGCTTAATTTGACTTTAGGATATGGGCCAAAACCTGTCCAAAATCCCACTAAACATGGGTTATCTGGAGAAGGAAAACTCCCACCTCAAACCTCCACTGCCTTGTGGCTATATCCATTTATGGGAAAGGCTTCAGGAGTCAACCATGAGGCAAAATCCGGAGCCAGAGTCCCAGAAGCATTTTGTGACTGTGTACAATCACATTCTGGTAACTCCTGCGACGCAGCTGGAACCAATCGTATTGGCTCTGCCGTTCCATTGGACTATTTCAGTGGCGTGGAGAGGGAGGATTTGGAGCTTGGGTAACAGTCTGTCCTCCATATTATTCTACCTAGGCCATCCCCTCCATATTAATCTACCCAGGCCATCATAATCTGGAGAGGAAACTCAGAGCATGATACCATAGTCTTTCGAGACTGAAGGATGCCAGTGAATGTGTGATAGCAGTACTTGGATGGAAATACGATGAACTTACTAGATGTTCTCCTGGAGAAAACAGAGGAATACTACTGTGGCTTGCATGATTAATAGAGTGATGGGGTGGACTTTTTCAATAGCAGTATCTTACCTTCTTAGCAATTGGAGTACTGAGTTTCAGAATATGGAACTTAAGAGATGCCATTCAGGTGGGTTCAAAACCCTATCATGAAACTGAGAGTGTTAACTGAAAGGGCTCTGATATTAAAATCCAGAGCTACTGAATGTAGCTTACTAGTCATGCCCTGTGCCTTTTTGTTTCATATGAGAATCAGTTATATTCTGGCACAAGAGTTGCCTTTTTAAAGCCAGTCTAAACTGTTAATGTTCAGTTGAACACTTTGAAAGGGAGATTACTTTCACATAAGGAGAATGCTTATTGAAACTTGCAAAGCTGTAACAAGAAAGGTATTAATTACAAGTCCTATACATTGACCTAATTTCAATATGGTTTTCACATCGCAGGCTCTAAAGTATTTGGGCAATAAGGTACGAAGACAGAGAATGTGGGGAGGTCCCAAGAAAACCAAGATGGAAGAAGCAAGAGAACTGCTGGCAACAACTATTCTTGCTCATGTTGTTGTATGTCGATGAGTATCATTCTTTAGAGTGACCTCCTCCTTGGGGCTTGGGGATGGTGAAGTTTCTTTGACACTGGAATATGAGAATGCCATCAGCCTTGTCTTGGTTGAATGCTTTCAGTTGAAGATTGATTGGACATAGGCAGTGACTGTACCTCTGTCTTTCCTTAATGGGAAGGGTGAAATGGGGCATAATGGGAGCAGGCAAATTAGGCAAAAGAGGGAACTGGATCAGCGGTGCTGGTACACAGTGTATCCTTCCAGGTCTGATCCACCTGCATAGATCAAAGAAGACTTGTGCCAGTGACATTACTGTTGTCTTACAGTTATTCTTCCCTCTTCCTATATTTTAGGTAAAAGAATTCAATTTCCGTTCCAAGTGCATCTATACAGCCGTGATGGTTCGGCGAGTTATTCTAGCTCAGGGGGATAACAAAGTGGATGATAGAGACTATTATGGAAACAAACGATTGGAGTTGGCAGGACAGGTAAGTCATCCCAGAGATTTAATGGACTTCTGTGTTTGTGAAGAGGCTGGTCTCTTTGCAAGCAATAACAGCTGAGAAATTGCATTAATCCTCATCTATATTGGCAAATTCTGTCTGTACGTCCGTGTGTCTAAAACCCCTCTAACTCGAGCCACACTTGCTCTACATAGACATCTTATACCTTTCTGGAATCAGGATCTCGGGATTGAAAATCTGCCCTTCATCTGCTGCTTGAACATCCAGCTTTGGAAGTTGTGTCCAGCCCAAATCAGCAGACATGCCATTTGAATTCCAGAGAAAATGTATTCGTCTCTTTCGTTTGGGGCTGGAAGCCCAAAACATCCTCCGCAGGAGCTGTCTTAAAAGTCTGCATGGAGTGCAGCTTTTGAGCTAGTTTTTTAAATAAGCATAAGTATAAAAAAAGATAACATACCCCCAAGTCCAGAGTAACTACGGGAGCATGTACGAGACTTTATATGCACCTGAAGTTACTGCACCACCTACTGAAAACCTATGGGAAATTCATATTGGAATCCAGAGTAAGTTGTTCTTACACCAGAGCTAGGACTCCCCATAGTTACTCTGGATTTTGCCCATACTGTATGAAGTGACCCCCCCCCCCCCGCAGTACTTTAGGTTGGCACGCATGTATCTTTAGCACATAACATCCACAAGGAGGTTATGACTGAGGTTTTGTATAGTTTCAGAAATATTGAATCATGCTTAATGTTTTACTAGTTATGCCTTTCCCTTTGTAACAGGGAAATCAAAAGCTAAGTTGTTTTAAGAAGTAGTCTTCTGTGACTTCCTTTGAAGGCATCTTAAAACCAACTCCTAACCCTTACGCATGTGACTTTTTCACGATTACCATTATAACTGTATTTCACAAATTAATCAACATCTCCGTCCAAGCATGTTGTTCGTCATTTTCAGTTAGCTGGAGTTCCTGTCTAAATAGCCTATGAGATATATATTTAAGCTGGTTGTGTTTCTGGACTCAAAAAAAAAAAATCCTGTTGCTTAAAAATTAGAATGAAAAAGGCTGTTCCTGTATGAGGAGGAAAACACGGCAGCCTACACAATGTGAAGACATAAAAGGCATTGTGTCTATAAAAATGTGTGAAAACAATAGCAGCTAATTTCACACCCCATGGGACAAGGGAGTACGAAATGTGCTTTAGCTTTAGATAAGGGTGGTTTCCACTCGCCAAGTTGGTTTACAGAGCTCCCCTTAGTCTTTCTGCCACTAGAGGCTTGGTAGGCCAGGTGCCAGCAGAGGTGTTAGCGAAACCTACCGATTCCAGGCTTAATCTTTTCACCTACCTTTTCTCTCTCCTTAATGTGTTCATTATTTGCTGAGCATTTCCCTCGGCTTTGTCCTTGGGGTCTGTTTGGCCTTTTTTTTCTTTCTTTCTAATTCAGCTTGCTTTGTATGGGTGAGATATGGAACAGCCCCAAAATCCGGCACCCTGGAAAGGAAAGGATTTCTACCCTGTGACAAAAGAAAAACCGCCTTGACTTCAGAGATTGACTAATCCCAGCTGTTCTGATAATATAATTAAGGCTGCCTAATGTCTTTAATTTTGCAACCAGTTTGTGTGAAAAGGAGAATTTGGCACTCTAAAGCCTTAAACACTAAATGGCAATCTCAAGGCGCCTAATTAGAATTCTCTGACATTAAGCTAATTGGTGAAACTGTATTTCAGCAGCTTAACTACTTTATTAATTTTTTTCCTCAGGATTTTCAATGGAAATCAATTGATGAGCTGTCACTACCTCTCCTGTATGTTACCCCCACCCCTCAAATGTAATTTGCTCTTCAATGCTCCTGTCTGAAAGACCTTGGGTTAGCTAGAAAATGCATGAATATTATCACTGGCATTCCATCCCTTTCCTCTTTGTAATCACTTACTCTTGACCCAAAAACTGGGTTGTCCTGAAACTCTGCCATAGTCCTAGAGAGTTGGCATGCATAAGAATTAGCACAGGAGTGCCTTAAGCTAAAACAGGTCAAGGAGTTTGTGAACCAACTTTATGAGACCAATTGAAAGGAAAGTATTGGAATGTGAGGCTGATTGAAAATGGAGACATTTTTCTGGGGTTGTATCCTGACCTTGATCTCTTCAACGAATAGGGGGGAAAAACTTTCGTGTTGGGATACATCCTACTATGTTTTTGTGTACACTTTATAAAACATAGTATTGTCTTTGAAACTTCCCTTTTCCCAATATTTGTATTGTGTAGATGGGGGACTGAAACATCAGTGAAGACAGATTATATTATTCACCTCCAGGGTTGAGCAGAGATTCTGAAATAAAGTGTGGCCAATGAACATATATAGTTGGTCCAAAAGTATAATTCTGGGCATGACTTGTGATATCTGAAACATTTCTGGTTGTTAATAAAATGGAATATATTTACTGTCCATCCAGGTTCCAGAAATGGTTAGATTTTTAAATATAGAGAAACCTGAATTATATTTATAGCAAAAATAATATCCACAGTGGCGCCTCATGTAACAAATGCCTCACATAAAGTATGTTTCACTTAACAAAAAAAATTTCTCTAGAATTCTGCTTCACATAACAAACTATGCTTCACGTAACTAACTTGTTGGCAGTTGGGGCAGACGCGCTGGCTGGCAGCCCTTTTAAAAAGCGTCAGGGCTGCCTAGTGCACCTGCCCATAGCAAAAGCAACACTTCTGCACTGTTCCTCCTGTGGCTGGGCATCCGCTGGGCAGAGGGAGAGAACAGCAGTGGAGAAGAGGGAAGCAGCTCAGGGCTAGCCAGAAGGGAGCAGGGCAGAAGGAGGCTCAGGATGAAGAGAAGGAGAAAGTGGGAAGACACTCTGAAAGTGACTTGGATTGCAGAAGAAAGTGTCTTTGATGGAAGCCTCCTAACCATGACTACCCAGAAGTAAGCCCCATTGTGTTAAATGAGGCTTACTCCCAGGAAAGTGTCTTTAGGATTGCGGCCTAAGTTGACTTCATAGGATCATGCACATTGAATGCATGTTTTGAATGCAATTCCAGTGTTTTGTCATCATTTTTACATGCAGTTAATATTTTTATATGAATATTTTTTGGGTTGTGGATCCAATCTTCTGAGTTTGCATTATTTTCTATGGGAAAATCTGCTTCACGTAAAGAATGTTTCACGTAACAAACATGCCTCCGGAACGAATTAAATTTGTTACGTGAGGCGCTACTGTATTTGCACAAAGCCTATAGCTAAAAGGGTGTATGAAACCCAACTCAGCTCCAAAGTTGTGTTAATGAGATTGTATCAATTATAGTTTACAGTCAGTGACTGATGGGCATAATTTTCATGGTTACTGAAAAGCCACAAGTCACTGAAAGCTCCAAACTCTCTAGTATTAAGACTGATTTTTTATTTTTCTTTAATTGACAGTGTTTCCAACTAATAGTATCTTGCCTAACTTTCATGAGTCAAACTCTAGTTCCCAGTCTGGTTTGTGAGCTTCATTGAAAGAACATCCCCAGGGCAAATAGGCAGTGTCATTTTAAATATAAATTCGTATACTTCTGTTTTTTAAAATTTTCACTCCTTTCAAAGTGTTTCATTTTCAGTTTCCACAGTAATTTATTCTTACTACTATTCTTACTACTATCAAGGGCAAAATCCAGAGTAACTACAGGGAGTCCTTGCTCTGGTGTAAGAACAACTTACTGTAGATTCCAATATGAATTTCCCATAGATTTTCACTAGGTGATGCAGTAACTATGGGTGCACATAAAGTCTCTTATGTGCTCCCTTATTTACTCTGGATTTGGGGGCTAATCTGACAGCATTACATTTCTGAGTGTTCTTGCTATTATGTCATCTGTAACGACCATAACCTTTTGAGTAAAATGTTATGTGGAAGTCCAGTATATACACAGCTCACAAAAATTAGGGGAAGTTTCAAAGTGAATATGAAGCGATTAAAAAAGAAGCATTTGATTTTTTATTAAACAAGAAAGTCAAAAAAGCAAACAAGTCAAAGAAAGTTGATTATGCAAATAAGATGCAAAACCAACTTTTATGCCATAGGTGAAAGTGTACTATACAAAAGGATGAAAGTACTGGAGTATCTGCACATTCCCTGATCTTGAAAGTGCACATCCTGAAATTTCCCAGCCCTTGTAATACCTTTGCAACACAATTTGCCCTAACGCAAGGTCTGGAGAGCCATAGGACATCTTGAAGCTGGTCAAACACAGACGACAGTGGCAACAGCACTTGGAACATCCCAAATTGTGATTTAGCAGACTGTGGAATCGCTTTCAAGAGACTGGCACAGTACAAAGAAGACGAGGGCAGGGTTGCCCAGCTGCCACAACAGCAAGAGTTCACCACTGCTTGACCTTATTGGCAAGAAGGAACAGGTGCAGCAATGCAACAGAGCTGCAGGGACAGTTTCTTGCTGTCTCTAGATGACAGGTATTCACCCTGACCATATGAAATAGGATCCATCATGTTGGAATGTATGCCCCGCAACCACTGATATGCATTACGTTATCTGCTGAACACTGTAGAACCTGTAGAAGGTGGGCTGATGAGCATTGTCATTAGACCCATGATGAGTGGTCAACTGTCCTCTTCTCTGATGAATCATTGTTCAGTCTGCAGCCTGACAATCATCGTATCTTGATCCTCATGAACGAGGAACATGGGATAATCTATGTTTCATGTGAGAAACGGACTCCTTCAGTGTTGGTGGAATCATGGTTTGGGCTGGCATCAGCATCAGTGGTTGTACCAACCTCCACATCATCGGAAACGAATCACTGACTGCTGTCAGATAGCAAGATGAGGTCCTGCACCCTATAGTGATACCCGATGCTGGAGCAGTTGGAAACAACTCTTTTCATGGGCAATAATGCAAGTGCCCACCATGCATGTCTCGTCAACAGCATGGTACAGGAGGCAGGAATCAAACACATGGATTGGCCTTCACGTTCTCCAGACTTGAATCCCATTGAACATTCTTGGGATGTACTGGGAAGACGTCTGGCAAACCATCCAATGCCTCCCACAACACTTTGTGAGCTGGAAGTTGCCCTAGTGCAAGAGCAGCAGAGGATCCCTCAAGAACTGCTGGACAATCTGATCTTTTCCATTCCCCATCGCTGTCAGTGTCTTTTGGCAGTCTTGGGTGACCATGCACCCTACCGAACAGTCAATGTGTGGCACTTTTGACCAGTTTGACATGCTTCTGTTCATCCCCACCAATAAGTCACTTGCTACCCAATCACAATAATTGAGTTTGCATCTCATTTGTATAATCAACTTTCTTTGACTTGTTTGCTTTTTTAATGTTCTTGTTTAATGAAATAAAATTCAATGACAGTTTTCAACTGCTCAGACACAGATTTTTTTGGTTTGATCCCAAAATATTGATCCAGTAATGCTGTTCTAGTAAATTGGCTATTTTTATTGGAAGAAAATAGGTTGAAAAAGTAGTAACTGGTTTGTGTAATTAACAGGATATTCCTGGTGCTCTTGAACCCCAGCAGAACAGGCCCTGAACCCAGAGCTCGGAGCTCCAAAAGGAATTGTTATAGTTGATGGAATTACAGTTGTCATTCTAGAATTTTTCCTCTTAGTTGGTTTATTTTATACCAGTTTAATGAAAGTTAAGAGTTTCAGTAGCCTGCGTTTTGTGCCAACCAGCAGGAACATGATGACGATGAAAGGACAGTAAACTATAGGCACTGGAAATGTTTAGTTGGGTAGCGAAATGGGTGACTGGCCCTTGGCCTTCAGGGGCGGAGTGATGTCAATACATCTAAGAAAGTGGAGACAGTTTTAAATCGGTCTCATTCCATGTAAGAATTAAATTATGCAACAGACTCCAGAATGTCTTAACAGGGCCTGCTTGAATACTTAACTTGTTCAGCACTTAACAAAGCTTTGTATACTGGGAACTTGCATTTTTGGCATTTGGTAGCTGCTGTATTTTTAGTCCCCCTGACACTTTGAGTTGCTGTAAAACGAAGACTCAGAAAAGAATTGCCAAGTTCTAGAGCTTAGACTTCTGTGGGGGATGCGGAGAAGGTAGAAAGGGGTAGAAATCAAACCGTGTACTTTTAACACTGCCACTTTTAAGACTGCTTAAAGTTTTCTAGTAGAAACTGCATGAAATGTGAACAGCCTAATTGTTGTGCCAAGAAGTGATGGTTGACACCAAGGAAAAAACCTGAAAAAAGGAAGTGAAAAAAGTAAAGACGCATTAAATTAGAAGGGAACATAATTCTCTAATTTCTTAAATATTAGAAACCCATCATAAAGTAGATGTTTCACGAGTGGTCTAGCCAGTGATGTACGGCTGCAATCCTAAAGACACTGTCCTAGGAGTAAGACCTATTGAACACAATGGGGCATACTTTTGAGTAGACATGGTTAGGATTGTGCTTGTATTCTAACTACTGTGGTGGTTATAATTTACATGTAAAGCACTTCTGAACATGGGGGGGGGGAAATGGCTTACAATTGGTCTTAAATCAGGGAAGTGACATTCTTTTTAAAAACCTTTCATTCTAAATAAAAAATAGTCACCATTTGAGGGCTGATAAATGGCCAGCTGTGTTTCTTTATCTTAAAAGTATTGGTGATTTTTAATCTATATAGGAGTTTTCTGAGATTGACATGTTGTCCATTTTTTAGAGGTTTTTGTGAACAGAAAAGATGTGCCTGAGGGTGCAGTCCTAACCAGTTTATGCCAGCACAACTCACCTATCTCCCCATGCCCGCAGCGGCATGGGGAGGCTAGCGCATGTCTGGGCAATGGCCCAATTCCTCAGAAGTAGCGTAGAAGTGCTTTACAGATCTTTTGTGACACATGGAGGCCAGCATGGGACATTTCCATCCTAACCAAGATTTGGATTGCCCTGTGACTCTGTTGTATTAATACATTTAAATGTTTAATGGTCAGAATGTTAAACGTCATTCTCTTTGTAGGACAAACAAGCACACAGGAGTGGTTCTCTGACTCATATGTTTCTGGGGGTTTCATTTCCTAAATGTTTCTCTCTTCTATTAATACTCTGAGGGTGCAGTTCTAAATTCACTTACCTGCGAGTAAGCCTTATGGGACTCCATAGGAATTCTTTCTGAGTAGCCATGCATAGAGCATACCATATTTTTTTTTCTGTTGCAGCTTCTTTCTCTTCTATTTGAAGACTTGTTCAAAAAATTTAACTTTGAATTGAAGAAGATTGCTGATCAAGTAATTCCCAAGCAGCGGGCAGCCCAATTTGACGTGGTTAAGCACATGCGACAAGATCAGATCACCAATGGAATGGTGAATGCTATCTCCACTGTAAGTTTTGAGTAGCTTTTGGAAAATTTAGGTTCACCACCTCATACAGCAACTGGTGGATTGTAATGGCCACCTTTGATTAAAGGACCAAGAATGAGATGGAAGTCAGACTGCCAGTCTTGCATAAGCTTCATGTTAGATTGGATTTCAATTAAAAAAATTGATTGAAATAGATAGAAAATGCATTGTTGTCCCACCAGTTTCAAAATCAACTTTTAATCCAGAATTGAATACCAAAGCATAAAGTGTTCAACTGTCTTAAATGTACAGTCCTGTACATGTCTTATGCTGATGGAGTAGCAACAAATTGTTGTTGCACATATAAAGCAACCTGCACCTGAGCAGTTTCTGAGCCCACAAGAAGGAAGACCAGAACCTCCCTGTTGGTTGTAGTGAACACATACATTGGATGAACACATAAATGTAGTGAACACATACATTGGATGAACACATACATTGGATGAGGTACATCCCCTGCCAGGAGAGGGGTAGAGGTGGGTGAATTGGACCTGGAAGGAAGGGGAGCTAGCCTGATTCATATCCTACCTTCTTCCCTGGACTTGTGCTGTGATTTTGCTGGTGTGGATCTGATTAATTCCATGGGCGGGGGATTTCTCCAGGGAAAAGAGAAATGTCCCTCTACCCAAAGGAGACTTTCTACCTGGTAAATTTCCTTGTGGGATATGGCATAGCCTGGATTGATGCTGTTGCATCCACTAGGATTGGGTTATGGGCTATGAACTGAGGGTCCTACTCCTGTAACAGATAACTAGGATTTGAGAGGGGAAAAACATGGTTACCATGCTGAAAAAGAATAGCACCAGTTGCAGTGTTCTTAATGCAAATCTTTCTTTTCAATATGTCTTGAAAATTGAAATAATCTGTTTTTCAAAACTCATTCTGATTAGATCCTAGATTAGTTATACTGCATTTTGATCAATTTATGTCATTTTTTGTCTCCAGGGGAATTGGTCACTGAAGAGGTTTAAGATGGACCGCCAGGGTGTGACTCAAGTTTTGTCTCGTTTGTCCTACATATCTGCTCTGGGAATGATGACAAGAATCTCATCACAGTTTGAAAAGACGAGAAAAGTAAGCGGTCCACGATCTCTGCAGCCATCTCAGTGGGGTATGCTATGCCCATCAGACACTCCTGAAGGAGAAGTAAGTGACGTGTTTGATTTTCTTCCGTCCACCAAAACAATATAGTAAACAGATTTTTTTAATACTTGGGCAGTTATGCACCAATGTAGTGCTGAAATCTTAGTTGGGCATGAGAGTTACTTTGCCGTGATTGTTGCTTGACCATGAGAGTTGCTTCCTACAATGCAACAAGTTCTCTTAATGCACTTGAGATTCTACCCATTGCCTGAGTTTAATATTCTTCAGTTTGTGTTTGAATGTTTCACAAACATGGCTTTTTCAGTCTTCTTACTATATTGCCTTTCCATTCTTCATCACTCCCTCCACCTTCGTTCTCCCTCCCTCTGAGGAGACAATGGTTTTGGATTTGGTAGAGCTGAGCTCCACTGTGTCTTCCCCTCCCTCCCCAGTTCTACTTCTGACATGCTTCCTTCTGCCCTCCCCCACCTCCACTTGCCCTTCAATGCCTCCTCCCTGCCTTCCTCCACACCTTCATTTATCTCTTCCCTGGAGAGTCTGGAGGACCACCAAGCAGTGGAGCACCAGCTTTCTACCTATGCTGGCATGGCACTGAGCTATCTCTAGAGCCGGGCCGGCATTGAGGGCCCCAAATGTGCTTTACAGCACATTTGCAACACAGACTCTGTGGAAGGCTAGTGGAAAGAGCTCAGGATTGGGCTTTCAGTTGCTGTGAGTGGGACACAACGTGCAAGCTACTAGCCAGAAATGGCAGTGACCAAGTTTGCAAGCTTTTGTGTTCACACTGTGTACAGGGCCAGATAACATTGTGTGAATGTCTGTTAGGCCCCTGATTAGGCTGGCCTAAGCCCCAGCACAAGTCCTGTGCTGGCCAGGGGATGTCACACAAGTGCCATAAGACACTTCTGCACCACTCCTAGGAGGGTTAGGCATGCACCAGCCTCCCCAGTCCACCATGAGAACTTGGATACAGATGGGTTGCATTGGCCTAAATTGGTTAGGATGAATCCTGTGTCTGATAGACGTGCAGAGATGTTACTTTCTAAGGTAAAAGCACGTTTCACTCTGCTAGCAGCATTTGTACATTTTCTCCAAAATGATATGAACTATAATTATATAAATCAGAAGGAGTATATATAAGTATGCATATTTTTCACTTTGTTTTTTAAAAATCATATTGCCTTATTTCCCTCAGGCCTGCGGCTTGGTTAAAAACCTAGCTCTGATGACGCACATTACTACAGATATGGAAGATGGCCCTATCATTAAATTAGCTGGTAACCTGGGAGTAGAAGATGTAAATCTTCTGTGTGGAGAAGAATTGTCATATCCAAATGTCTTCCTTGTTTTCCTTAATGGTATGGCACTTCCTAGAAATGTGTGTTTTTAAACTTAAAAGAATAGATTGAGAATTTTAAAATTGTTAACAGCCTTCTTTTCTTATCATCATAACCCGATTTGAGCCAGTGGGATGAGATCTGTGAACTCAATACTATAGGCCATTTAATGACTCCTGACCAAAAGACCTGCCCGGACATCTAATTCCAAATTTTTAGGGGAAAGATTAATTTAAAAAAAAAATCAAATTACTTTTTATTATTTCTGTGACACTGTTATTGATGGAACATAATTTGATGTAAACTACTTGAACAACCTTTCTGATAAAAAATGCAACTTGGAAGTGTTGAGAATGTGCTTCACATCAGCTCAGAATTTGCATACGCTGAAGACCTGAAGATAGTTTGTAGGTTGATTTCTATGATTTCTTTCTATGATTTTCCTATGATTTCTTCCATAGGTCTGGAGTCTAGTCCAAAAAGTAATGACTTTAATTGGAATACAGAACTGTCCAATTTTAATATCTTTTATAAGTTACAGTATTAATCCTTAAGCCTACATATCCTCTGCAAAAAGCCAATTGATTTTCTAGAAGTTCAATTATTTCCCCATTAAGTGGTTAATTTTGAAGTCATAGTAAAGAGAGGAATTTGAGCAATATTGTAGTTAAACTGAGAATAGTGTGGACTAGACAGTAAGATACAAGGGACGTCATTGGTCCCATCAGTCTACAAAGTGATATGGTTGCACAAAAAGATGAAACTGCATAAAATGATTACTTTCTTGAACAGGTAACATTCTTGGTGTCATTCGAGACCATCAGAAAGTGGTCAACACCTTCCGGTTGATGCGTAGAGCAGGTTATATCAATGAATTTGTTTCAATTTCCACCAACCTTGGGGACAGATGTGTCTATATTTCCTCTGACGGAGGAAGATTGTGCAGGTAAGTAACTTATCTTTCTGGATTATCCCATCAGTACCTTTCCCAAATACAGCTTCATGTTCATTCAACTCATTCACACACAAACCACTTCTACAAGGTGACTGCCAAGAAGCTTGCGATCTCAAACAATGGATACCTTTTCAGCTACTAGAAGTCAACGCCAACATCATTTGACATTGGTTAAAACTTAGTAGTCATCCAGTTTGCCAGTTTTCATGTAACTGACTAAATAGTGTTGGTATGTTTCTTCCTTCAATCCTGTTGCCGTTCTGCCACCTCTTCAATGTTTTAAGTGCTAATTAGCCTTTAGCACTAATTAGCATTTAAACCATTAGTTTGGACTCTTGTAGTGAAATGCCCAAGTATATTGTACAAATTGTTTACTGCACTCTGCACGAGCATCTTGTACAAACAGCAACAGCCCTTGACGTTTTGATCATGCATGCCATTCTTTGTATCTGTGTTTCTTGGTAGTGGTGGTGAGGAGGAAAAAGCTTTCAAGTTCAGGTTGCTTCTTGAACACATGTTATGCATTGGATAACTAGCAACTTTAAATAGTTTCAGCATGGAGCCAACATGCTTAACTGAATATTCAACATATATAGTGCTAACTACATTTACACATTCTATACCTTGTTTTCCCAAAGTGTCTTCTGTATTTGTCTTCTGCCAACAATAATAAATATGATTCAGGTTATCATTTAAACATATACAGTGATACCTTGGTTTAGGAGCATAACTTGTGAACATATTTCCTGTGAACTTGTTAACACTGTTCCTTTCTCTTAATCTAGGCCCTACATTATTGTAAAAAAGCAAAAACCTGCCGTCACAGCCAAGCACATGGAAGAACTTGCACAAGGTTATAGGTAAGGACTTTGGCAAGTTTTATCACACTGTTCATTTCTCCAAATACAGCTATGCAAAAAAAAAAATTATCAGTATGAGTTATACCATCAATAAATTTAGATCCATCTATACCATTCATACACCTCATACATTTATGCTTACATTATATGCCAGATCAGAAAAGAAAATGTTGTTAAGAAAATGCTTTCCTAGGACCAGCAGCACCTGGAATGACAGTTGCATTATGACGATACCTAATGTGCAGATACTGTGTACACATCAAAAATGATGATTGTGAAAAATATCCTAACCTTACCCTCTTCATGACATACTGGTTTCTGGGGGCTGTATTTTATAGCATGTAATAGTACTCCATGTGTATGAATGAGATGCAATCCTAACTAACTTTCCAGCCCTGGCATAATTGTGCTAGTGGTGTACGTGTTGCATCCCGCAGTTGGGGAATAGGCCTCCTCAAGGTAAAGCAATGTTTGTTTGCTGATCTTACTTGTATTGCCCTTATGCCAATGTCTTCAGATTGGAATCAGAAGGCCACTTGGATTTAAGCCACTGCCTGTATCCTGCTGAATCTGGGCTAGGCTTTCTGCTGGCTACATCTGGGACTAAGAACCATATCTGTCTGTCTGTCTGTCTGTCTGTCTGTCTATATCTCTATATCTCTATATCTCTCCACTCACTATTCCATGTACTAGTAGTGGTGTACAGTTTTAGACAAACTAACCATCCTGTGCAAATTATCCCGGAAGGAAACAGAAGATAGGAGGTATACTCAGTGTGAGAACACATAACTGAAACTGTGTGGAGTGTTTTGCTGCTATAAATAGTGTCCAGATCAGACCATTACTTTTGTAAAGTGTAGGAGGAAAACATGTAAAGTGTAGGAGGAAAATGTGATGCCCGAGGTGTCCTTTAGTGACCAGATGGCATTCTGCTAATATATATTCATCAGTTGTCATCATCTGCTATACATACTGTTAATGCATTATATGAAGAATAAATTGTTTTTCAATAGTAATATTCTCATTATATGAAGAATAAATTGTTTTTCAATAGTAATATTCTCTCTCTCTAGGAATTTTGAAGATTTTTTACATGAAAGTCTTGTTGAATACCTGGATGTGAATGAGGAAAATGATTGCAACATTGCATTGTATGAACATACCATCAACAAGTAAGTGTTCTGTGACGTGAAGTCTGACTGCTGGCACTGACAACAGAAGACATGTAAGAAGAGTAAGAAAATGGGGACTTCTGTCTGCAGTGATACATGTTTCGCTTTATAACTCTGGGCCATCAGTAAATAACTTTTATTTTTAATTCATAGATCTTATATGCCTTTCCCTAATGGAGTTTTAGAACTAAGAGCAACATAAAGCCTCTCAAGAGATCATAAGTGTGATTTCTCATTAATTTTGGCAGAGAAATTGACAACTTTTTTGCCTGCTCCTAACATGGAAATAAATAAATAAACTCACTCACTCACTCACGGATGGATGTTAGATAGTTTTGTATGAATTGAAACTCTCAACCTGTTAAGGCATTGCAAGGTCAAGGAAGATATCAAATAACTAGCATAGAGAATCTAATTTTCTGTATTATTTATCATACCTCTGAGGTGTTGTTCTTCTTTCCACTATTGATTTGTGTGACTCTTTCATTATCTCCTTTATTTGTGAAAACCATGGAATCAATGTTTGTAAAATATTTTTACTAATAATTTTAGTAAAACATTGTAAAACAGTAAAAGTGTGGCTTGTGAGCAATGACAAATCTTGTTAATGGCAATTTTTTTTTTCTTAAAGAGACACAACACACCTGGAGATTGAACCTTTCACGCTTCTTGGAGTGTGTGCTGGTCTGATTCCATACCCACACCATAACCAGTCCCCAAGAAATACTTACCAGTGTGCTATGGGAAAGCAAGCCATGGGTAAGACCTCTGTGCCTCAGTTCTTTTTGACTATCATAACATGAGTATGATGTGATGTTATAGCAGAAGCTTGTTTTACTTAGAAAGTAACATTTGGTTTGGATTGTATACAGCTGTGACCAGACAATGTTTAAATGTGAGCATGTAAAAGAAGCCTCACCTGTATGACAATCACTGTGCTTGCTTTTTCTTTATCATTAGTGACCAGTGGTGAATATTTTTATAGTCTTAATATCTGTAATATCAAGTGACTTCTCTAATTAAAAACATTTTAAAAAGATTTTACACAACAACTACCCTTTGAAAAGTGATTTCCTGTGAACGCTTAGTGTACCCTCTTTCTTTTAGTATTAATTTCCAGTTTGATTGACAGCAAGATTTCTTAGTTTAGAAATACAATTACAGTGTCCAGTTAGGAAAAACTTGAAATTCTGGAACTAATACGATTAGAAGTTTTTAATAGAACATCATAAAACTGTTAAGGCTGCAATCCGTAAGGTACTAAGCAACAAGTCCAGTTGAAGCTTAGCTGATCTTGCTTCTCAATGAAGTTGCTTACTATTACAGTAAGTTGCAGATGAACTTATGATCAGTAGCAGTTGTCGTTGATGCTAAATGTTAACTAAATGCCCAAGCCTATGTAATAACTTAAGTGTTGTCATTTTTTGTTCTAAACATTCAATATGCACGTTTTGCTAAAGCACCTAAATTAGTGTCCAAGGTTCCCAACATAATCTAAATTTCAATGAAAAAGCACAATAGCTCATAGTGGTGTGTAATGTGCACTCTATAAATCAACATATGAATAAGTTGTGACACCCTGCAAAAGACCTTTTGTCTCAATCCTGCAATGTTTCTTCTCCTCTAAATGGGGATGGGAATGCCACGTGTGTAAAATGCCCACTACCCTGCCCTGCACACTGGGATCTACTCTTTCCATTGAAATGAATAAGGTGTTCCATGAGTTCATTCTGTACATGCCAATCTTTAAATCAGGGGTGTCTGTATGTTTTTATCAATTCACTTAAACTTCAATACACCAGTCTTCAAGAAACCATGCTATCTCTACTTGGTTTGATCTACAGCTTTTTAATTTTGCTGTTTTCAAAAATTAATGCCAGCTTTTCTTCTCTCATTCTCCAAGTATTTTATATTTTAATTCAATGTTCCAGAGTATCAGTATTTTAATTCACTTTTCCAGAGCACACACCCTATCAGCAATCTTTACAGAGAAGTTTAAGTTGCAGCAAAGTAGGATGTATTCATACTATCTCTAATTCATTTATATGAGATTGCTAAGGAAAAGTTGCCAATAAATTGTATTTAAAATATCAACAATGACTCAAAAACTGTTGTTTGGGTGTCATTGCTGGAAATCACGTGGCTGTGAAAGCATAGCTCCCTCTCCTGTGTCTGCATCCCTGAATACATTCTAACACTGAATAGTGTTAGAATAGTGTTCTCTGTTTTATTTTCTGGCAGAATTTTGGTGGTGGTTGTCGTTGTTAAACTCCTGTGAGGCACACTTCTTTGCTTTTTAGTGCCGGGCAAAGTACGTAAAATATATTCCAGTTATTTTTAATCATGTCCTCTTTCTTCAGCATCTTCTTTCCTGTGGACTTTATTTTAGGACTATTAGCCCCAGAAGAGCTGGTTAGTTACCACACACAGTTAAGCAGGATCAGTGTGTACAGAAAGCCAATTCAGTATCTGTAGAGTTCTTTTGTAGTTTTCTGTGTGAAGGTCTTTTTTTCCCCGTTTTGTTTTCAGTGTCATTTGCAATTCATTGTCTGTGTTTTCTGAGGTTGGTGTATTCAGCTGCTTTGACCCCGGGTCTTGCACATTTAGCTCCTTGGATACAATCCTCTGACGTTACTGCTGACGCTGGGAACACAAAAGCCATTGAATATCTTTAGGAATTATTTTTTAAAAAGCTTTGTTTTTGTGTCCTATTACAAAGCACCTGACTCTGAAGAATAAGCAGGGTGATAAAATTGCATTTTAAAAGTTGGCATTTTGCAATAGTTTTCTTAAAACCATATTGGATTTCCTGTTGTATGCTGAATTTTTATTAAAAAACCTGAACTTTTCTTTAAGGAGAGCCTCTGTAGTCATTTAGTAGTAATCATATACACAGTAATATACTCTTGATTTGCCACTGGTTACTCTAGGAATATTTGTGTATTTTAAATTTTGCCTGGCATATATGAATTGGCTTCTACTGAATTTGAATCTGCCTGCCTGGTGACTCATTGCATCATATATGACTTGCTTTGCCCTTAAGCCCCCCTCCCATCCTTCCTATAGTTGTCTTTGCCCACCCCCTGCGGCCACTAACTGTCTTTGCATTGTCCTATGGGAGATCCATGTTCAAGTCCATTCAGTCACTTCCTGGGCTGTCAAGAGCTTGGGATTATTGAGACAGCATTTTAGCTTCCTACTGAGAAAAGGGACCTGTTACTCAGCGCTGCCTCATTCTGACCATTTAAATAACTTAACTGCCTTGGAAATGCTACCTTTGGGCTTTGCGGAAAATGGTTGGATCTTTCAATAGGAAGGAGTACCTGGCACATTCAGATGTCAAAGTTACATTTCCAAATAGGATTCTTGTAGTAAACAAAAATGATTTTAGGTGATAGTTATATGCAGGGGTCTTTTTCAAGGGGTACACATGCATATGGAGTACCAGCACCTCTGGGTGAGTACCGGCATGCACAAACACACACACAGATGAGTACCAGCAAGTGAATACTGGCACCTCTTTTTCCAGAAAAATAGCACTGGTTATATGTTGTGTTTGCAGGGTCTGGTCAATATTTTTAAACACTTAATATTCACCATGGGCTATAGTAGCGCAAGTGGTTAAGAGGTTCGAGATCTGAGTCCTCCAAGATGGAGTGGGCTCCCGTCCTTACCCCAGCTCCTGCTAACCTAGCAGTTCAAAAGCATGCAAATGCAAGGAGGTTAATAGGGACCACCTCGGTGGGAAGGTAAAACAGCGTTCCATGTGCCTTTGGCACTCATGCTGGCCCTATGACCACGGAAGCGTCTTTGGACAACACCTGGCTCTAAAAACTTAGAAACAAGGAGGAACACCCTAAAGTTGGTCACGACTAGCAGTACAACCTGCGAGGGACACCTTTACCTTTTAATATTCAGCTGTTCCTTCATTAAACTGACGGTTAACAGATACTATATGAAATTCCCAGATAGTCTACCCATTAAGCCTCAGACCAGACTGAAAGTTCTTACTGAACTTTCACAGGGTAGCACATGTTAGGCAACAATCCTAAGCTCCATTTAGGCCAGCCTAAGCCCCCTGCATAAGTCTTCTGCTGACCTGGGGATGTCACAAATATTACCATTAATATTTTTTATAAATGATTGCAGACAAAGTGTTTTGCTTTTTAATTGCAGGTACCATTGGATACAATCAGCGGAATAGAATTGATACTCTTATGTATCTATTAGCTTATCCACAGAGACCAATGGTTAAGACAAAAACCATAGAACTAATAGAATTTGAGAAACTACCAGCTGGACAGAATGCTACAGTTGCTGTGATGAGTTACAGTGGTTATGATATTGAAGATGCTCTCGTCTTAAACAAAGCTTCTTTAGATAGAGGTATGATGCTCCTGATCATGTTCTACCATCGTCACAAGGGAAGGACAGCCCAATTTCTTATTGCCTCAAATTCAGACATTATGCTATGGTTAAGGAAACACCACAGTTCTTTAGTGGATGAATTGAGAAAAGCAGCCAGCAAACCAGATGCAGAAACCATGGTTTAAAGTAAGCTTGAAAATGGTGATTGGCTCAGAGTATGGATTTTGTGTGATGGAACCGACAAATTACAGATATGGCCATTTTTTAGGGCCTGATCCTATCCACCTTTCCAGTACCAGTGCAGTTGCAGTACAGCCATGAAGTAAGGGAACAATTATTCCCTTACCTTTTGGAGGCCTCCATAACTATCCTCCCAGCAAGGGTTCAACACATACCACATTGGCATGGGTACACCAGTGCTGGAAAGTGAAATAGGATTATGTTACGGAAATGTCGAGCAGTCAAACAATGGTGACAGACATTTTAAGCCCAGGGTGACCATATGTCATAATCCAAAAAAAGAGGGCAAGGCCCCCAAAATGTAGGACATCCAAGTAAAATGTAGGCTAAACAAAATAAAAGCTGAAAAAACATATTTTGCTTTCATGTGGCTAATTCAAACATCATATCACATTATTAAATTGAAAACTATTACAAAAAAAATTATTAATTACAAAATTACATGTTGCCTACTCAAGGAAATGGAGGACAATGAAATTTTCTTCCAGGACACAAGACTAAAAAAGGGGACATATCCTGGAAAAAGAGGACATATGGTCACCCTGTTTAAATCATGGCTAGTCTGTTATGTTAAAAATTCAAGCAATGATTTTGATTCAACGCTATAAAAAAGCAAGCCATGGTTTGCTTAGGATATCTGGATTTGAGCCACTGGAATATAACTTTCTTCCATGGGTGTAATGAACAAACTTGAATTAAGGAAAACTTTGCCTAAATTTTAAAAAAGTGTGCTTAACAGCAGGCCTCCATAGTCTTAGAAGACTATGGTATCGTGCTCGGCGCTGCATACACTGCATGCGAAGCACAAAAGCCTGGGTTGGATTGTTATGGAGGATAGGCTGTTACCCAAGCAGCAAATCCCCCCTCTCCATGCCACTGAATTAGTCCAATGGAAAGGCAGAGCCTATACAATTGGATCCAGCTGGCGTCACAGAGCTGGGCTAAGGACAGGAGCTCACCCTGTCTTGTGGGGCTGACCCGGGTCTCGAACCCTGGCCTGCTGGTTAACAGGCACAGTAGTGGTGCAAGCGGTAAAGACGCTGTGTATAGGGTTATACTCCTATAACCCAAGAAGACTCCAGCTACATAGGATAAGAACATAAGAAGAGCCTCTACTGGATCAGGCCCAAGGATTGTTGATGGGGATGGGAAGACACACAATTTATGATGATCAATGGGCAATTATCCTTTAGCTTCTTGAGTCAGGGTTTGCATGGACGATAGAATCATAGAGTTAGAAGAGACCCAGTAGGTCATCTAGTCCAACCCCCTGCCTGCAGCAGAAAATCCCCCTAGAGCATCCCCGACAGGTGCTTGTCGAGCCTCTGCTTGAAGATCCCCAGTGAGGGGGATTTTTTGAGGTTTTTTGTGGTTTTTTTTGCACTGTGTAATATTTGTCATTTTGAAAAAAAAACTCATGCCTTAATATTGCAGTGTGTCTGAGTTTTTTAAGTCTTACTGTAGGGGAAAAACTTCAGTTAGTTTGTACTGATATACTTTCCCCTTCCTTAACACCCCTCCTGCTAGTTGCCAGGCAGCAATACTAGTATTGCTAGACATGCATCTTTGGCATTAATGTCTGCACCCTTAATTTATTCTTTTTTTCTAAAACAAAAGCAGACATGATTTAAAGCAGAACTTTTTCCTTCTGGTAGACTGGTAACATTAAGGGAAATCAAAGACAAGACCGAGTGACTTTATAACTGAATGATATAGATATGCTGTGCATAACTTATAAATACCTTTTGGTTTAAAATCTCATGCTTATTAGAAAGCATTGTTCTTTATCCCTCTTGTGTTTAGAGGCTCCAGAAATATCATAAGTTCATAAAGCTATTGCTAGAAAGTTAATATATTTATATTCAGCTCTAATTTTGTGATGTTTTTTATTAGCAAAGGTCAGTAGTGTCATTCCATGTCTGATCTTTTGTAAAACCTTGCAGGAAATTACAGTAAATGAACGTATCTACTACCACCCACCTATGCGCACCACCTTCCCATGCACACCACTGTCCCATGCGCAACATCTCTCCATTCACAGCATCCTCTCGTGTGCATCACCCTCCTATATACACCAACCCCCATGTGCAGCAATCCCCCTGGTTCTTAGTGGGTGCCCATCACGGAAGGAACACCCTCCCCAACTTTCACACTTCTAGATCCAGCAATGTGAGTCAGTCAGTCAATCCATTTTCCTCCCTATTCTTTACATTGAAGAGTCCCTGATGGGATATTGATGTGCATGGGGGATTGATGTTCATGGGGGATTGATGTACACGGGGGGATATTGTGCATGGAAGCGATGATGCGCATGGAGGTGATGTACATGGGAGGGATGATGCGCATGAGGGGATGATGCATCATGGGGGTTGGCATACAGGGGGTATTTTTCTCCTGCAAAGTGGGTACAGTTCGCTAGTCTGTCTATACATATCTACAGTATATATAAAGCTGAAGTTACTCACTTACTGACTCTTCAACGCCCAGCCAAAACTGCTGGGCCTAGAAGCATGAAATTTGGGGAGAGTGTTTCTTCCATGATGGAGGCACACACTAAGAATCAGTTTTTGGAAATTCCAACCAGAATGGGGTGAAAAGGGGTACAACCTGTTTTCCTCCCTATGCTTTCTATTGAAGAGTCCCTGACTGAGGGATGCTATGCCCCAACCCACTGGGGAAATTTGGGGAGGGTGTTCCTTATATGACATGAGCACACACCAAGAACCAATGTTGAGAAATTTAACCCTTAAGGGAGTGAAAAGAGGCAGTACATATTTTTATCCTATTATTGAAGACTGACTGATCAACATCCAGCTAATTTGGTGCCCGGTGCTTGATCCACTGAGGATGGTGTGCATCGGAGGTACTGTGCATTGAGGGGGGGTGTTGCACATGTGGGGTGATGTACAATGGCATTTTGCACAATGGAGAGTGTTACGCAATGGGGGATATGATAAGGGGGGTATTTTACTCCCGCAACACAGGTACATTTCACCAGTATGTGAAGATATATTATAACTTTCATTCATTATGGCAGGTGTGGGCTGCTTGACAACTTGAATATTCATTTTAATAAAAATTTACCTGTCATCTTGAATAACAGTAATAGTTAATTTTATTAATATCTTTGTTTTATCTGAGGTTTTGGAAGGTGCCTTGTTTATAAGAATGCCAAGTGCACTCTGAAGCGTTACACAAATCAGACATTTGACAAAGTAATGGGACCCATGTTGGATGCCGCTACGCACAAGCCAATTTGGCGCCATGAAATTTTAGATGCTGATGGCATTTGCTCTCCTGGTAAGCAATGACGTTTGCATATTTTTATATTTTGAAAAACACTAAGAATCCTTTTTGTCAGTCTATTAGGTGATTCTGTCACATGATAACCTGAACACCTGAAGGTAAGAATGATGCCAACAAAACGTGAGGAGGAAGGATAAATTGTACTATTAGAGTAATAACGTTGTCATACAGCATGGTTGTAAGTGATGCCAATGAAGTGAATTTCTGGAATTTTCCATTTAACAACTAAAATACATTTAGCTAAATAAAAGTAAATTATTTTGCATATATTTATAAATATTCCCATGTATTATTTTGAGTGTGGCCATGCAGGGACATGCATTATTAAAGTCCAGTA
>JAREYC010000057.1:0-33814 GCA_030015325.1 Cryptoblepharus egeriae | reverse complement strand
GAGTGAAAACCACTTTGTCGTTTCTCAAATATCTGAACTGTGTAACATGAGCCACCGTACATTGGAAGCGCTGCTAATTGAGTGGGGTAAATTCAATTTATTTGCTAGCAAACATGGTGGTTACCGCGTTAACTAAGCTCTACGGCTTATTTAGGGGACAAAAGTTTCAGCAAGAGGCTGGCGTCTCCTCCGTTTTCTTAAAAATCCCTCTGTTATTCTACTTTTTCAGCTAACATCCCTTATGGATTTTTTATTGGAATGATATGTTAATAACATAACGCCAATAAATAGGTCATGGTGATGAAATTACACTCTTTTCTGTTAGCACTCTATGTTAGTGGTATTTCGCTTGCGCAAGCTGGCAATACCGTTGAAGCCCCTTCTACGAAGGATAAACCGGTTACGCTACAGGCACCGCCTAAAAGCACGCCTATTCCTGATGAATTTAAAGCAAAATTGAAGTTAGCCAATGCAGGAGATGAACAGGCAATGGTTGATGTTGGGCTGGCTTATATGGATGGCACTGAATTTTTAGTCATTAATGAGAAAGAGGCCTATCGCTGGTTTAAAAAGGTGGCTGACCTAGAGAATACGGATGGGGATTATTACCTTGGTATGCTGTTGCAAAATCAGAAAAAATACCGACAAGCAGAACAGTGGTATCGCCGAGGTGCAGAAAAAGGGGATGCATATTGCCAATATGCGATGGGCTACCTATATGAACATGGCATTGGGGTGGAACAAAATTTAAGTCAGGCCAAAGCATGGTACGCGGAGGCGGCAGAACAAGAGCATGCTAATGCTCAGTTTGCGATGGGGCTGTTTTATCATGATGGGCTTGGTGGTGATGTAGACTATCAAAAAGCGCGAGAATGGTATGAGAGAAGCGCCGGTAATAATATCGCCGCAGCGGTGAATAACTTGGCGGTGATGTATGAAAATGGTGAAGGTATTGAGCCGGATGATGAAATAGCGATTTATTTGTATCGCCAAGCCGCCAATATGGGGTCTGCGACGGCGCAGGTTAACATGGGCGATTTTTATCAAGAGGGCCATAGTGCGATTGAAAAAAATAGCTACCAAGCGATGTATTGGTATAAACGTGCTGCGCAACAAAATAACACTGAGGCTCAGTTGGCGATAGCTAAAGCCTATGAACAAGGAAATGGGGTTGGTAAAGACCTCAACGAAGCATTTATTTGGTATGAGCGAGCCGCACAAAATAAATCATTAGACGGTGGTATGAAAGTGGCGGAGTTCTATGAATTGGGGTTAGGTAGTGTTAAAAAAGACCCTATAAAGGCCATTGAATGGTATATGGCGTTAGCCAATGACGACAGCGCTGCTGCGCAAATTAAATTAGCGAAGCTGTATGTCTCTGGCGAGCTAATAGATGTGGATGCCAACAAAATTGTCAGTTGGTTACAGCTTGCACAAGAGGACAGTATCGAGGCTCAGAACCAATTAGCTATCTTTTATTTAACCGGTACGGGTGTGGCGAAAAACCTGCCAAAAGCAAGGCAATTACTGGAAAAAGCCGCATTTAAGAAAAATAGTGATGCACAAAACAACCTTGCAGTGATGTATGCGCGAGGTGAAGGTGGTGAAAAAAATATTTTCCGTTCAGTGATGTGGTTTGAGCGAGCTGCAGAACTGGGTAATGAGACAGCAAAAGCTAATTTAGCACGCTTAAAAGGTGATAAAGCGCTACAGGCAAAAATGTTACAGTTTACGCAGAGTGTTGCCAATTCACAAAATACGCTTGGAAAGCATTAAGTTAGTCGAAAAAGGCGATCGTGATGATCGCCTTTTCGTTGTTAGAATCCCACAGTGTGTATTACTCAAACAAATTACTGTGCAAAGTCCGTACGATCTCTTCTGCATCATCCCCTGGAACTAACAAGCAAATATTATGGCTACTTGCACCGTAGCTGATCATGCGAATATTAAAGGATTCGAGCGCACCAAAGATTTGTCTGCCAAGGCCATTAACCTGTGACAGCTCATTACCGATAATCGCCACCAGTGCTAAGTTTTCTTCTACTTCAACACGGGCATAATGCGGAGAGCTCCGTCATCAGAGCATTGGTGAGTAAGCTACCATTGGTTCCTGTTGAGCCTGTTGTATCTAAGGTTAATGCGATACTCACCTCTGAGGTGGTGATCAAATCCACTGAGATATTGTGGCGCAGTAAAATGGTGAATATTTCAGCTAAGAAACCACGTGCATGCAACATTTTCAAGCTGTGCAGTGTCAGTAAAGTTTGTTTACGGCGCAGTGCGAGTGCTCTAAATTGCGGTGGATTGCGGGTTTTATCGCTCACAACAGTGCCGCCAGCCTCAGGTGCTTTACTCGAACCAACGAAAACAGGGATACCCGCACGTACCGCTGGTAACAAGGTGGCTGGGTGCAAAATTTTTGCACCAAAGGTGGCCATTTCAGCGGCTTCATCGAAGGCGATTTCATCAATGCGCTGTGCATTTGGGACCACGCGAGGGTCAGTGGTGTAAATACCGGGGACATCGGTCCAAATATCCACACGTGATAAATTTAGTACCTCGGCTAATAAGGCCGCAGTATAGTCGCTGCCCCCCACGTCCCAGAGTGGTGGTACGGCCTTTTTCATCACGGCCAATAAACCCTTGGGTGATCACGACTGACTCAGCAAGGGCGCGGCATTAATTGCTGTTCTGATAAGTTTTTTAGCTGAGCAAGGTCAGGTTCGGCACGGCCAAAACTATCATTGGTTCGCATCACTTTACGCACATCAAACCATTGGGAATTGGCATTGCGCTGGCGTAGCACTTCAACAAATAATAGGGTTGACATTAATTCGCCGTGGCTGACCATTTCGTCAGTTAATGCATCTGACGTGGCCAGAGAAGCGGAATCCGCTAAATGGGCAATATTATCAAGTAAGCGATTGATTTCTTCACGAATAACGTCTGCAGTTTGCAGGTTATCAATAATTGCGTATTGAATATCTTTTACTTTTTTCAGTAATTCATTGCGTTTTTTCAACATCACAGCCTTCCGCCAATTCGATTAATAAATTGGTAATACCCGCCGAAGCGGAAAGTACCACAACCCGGACATTCGGGTTAGCAAGAACGATATTGGCGCTGTTGTTCATCGCATCAAAGTTAGCGACGCTAGTGCCGCCAAATTTGGCGATAACGTACTGATTGTTGTCTGTTGAAGACGCAGTGGTATTCATGGTGTCAATCCCTTTGGTTAAACCTAATCTTTATATAGATTTATCGGGTAAATGGGATTGCGTCAATCAAGAATCGAAGCAAATCAGTAATTCTAATGATGGGGTATTTATTATCGGTTTTCTCAATATACTCGTCATCCTTCAAGCTGCATGGGTGTTGACTACGTTCAGATAGCCGAATCACATACTTTTGTATGCTCATCGGTCTATTTTCCCTTGTCGCCTACATGCAACTCGAATGATGTAGAGTATATACTCGCCGTTTGCTTAAGTTGTTTGGCATTGAAAATGCGTATTTTAATAAAAGAAGTAATTAAGTCTGGAAAAGTTGCGCAGAATTGGGGAGTATCAATATAACGCAGAAAACCGATAAGTTCCGTTTTCATGACGGGGTACAATCTATTTCTATTTAAAATTGTTTGGAGAGTGTTATCCATGAGAAGTATTAATCCAAGCCAGACGGCTGCATGGCGGGCGTTAGAGCAACATTTTGCGCAAATGAAAGATGTTCATATGCGTGATTTGTTTGCACAGGATAAAGACCGCTTTACTCAATTTTCGGCAACGTTCGATGGTCAAATCTTAGTGGATTTCTCCAAAAATAGAATTACGCAAGAAACGTTGGATCACCTACTGGCACTAGCAAAAGAAACTGAGTTAGAAAGTGCGATTAACAGTATGTTCCAAGGTGAAAAAATAAACCGTACTGAAGACCGTGCGGTACTGCATACGGCTTTGCGCAACCGCGACAACACCCCTATTTACGTTGATGGCAAAGATGTAATGCCTGAGGTGAATGCGGTATTAGATAAAATGCAGCAATTTAGCCAACGCATTATTAGTGGCGATTGGAAAGGTTATACTGGTAAAGCGATTACTGATGTGGTGAATATCGGTATTGGTGGTTCAGACCTTGGCCCATTCATGGTGACTGAAGCGCTACGCCCTTATAAAAATCACCTGAATATGCATTTTGTGTCGAATGTGGATGGCACTCAAATCGCAGAAACACTCAAACCACTTAACCCAGAAACGACACTATTTTTAATTGCGTCAAAAACCTTCACCACGCAAGAAACCATGACTAATGCGCACTCTGCGCGTGACTGGTTTTTGGCAGCGGCAAAAGATGAAAGCCAAGTCGCCAAACATTTCGTTGCACTGTCAACCAATGGTGAAGCAGTGGCCAAATTTGGTATTGATAGCCAATAATATGTTTGAGTTCTGGGATTGGGTTGGTGGCCGTTATTCATTATGGTCAGCGATTGGCTTATCCATTATTTTATCCGTTGGTTTTGATAATTTCGTTCAATTATTGAACGGTGCACATGCGATGGATAAACATTTCACGCAAACACCATTAGAAAAAAATATCCCTGTTTTGCTTGGTTTGATTGGCATTTGGTACAACAATTTTTTTGGTGCAGAAACTGAAGCGATTCTGCCATACGATCAATACATGCATCGCTTTGCTGCATACTTCCAACAAGGCAATATGGAATCGAACGGTAAATATATTGGCCGTGATGGTAAACCAGTTGCGTATCAAACGGGCCCAATTATTTGGGGGGAGCCGGGCACTAATGGCCAACATGCGTTTTATCAGTTGATCCACCAAGGTACCAAAATGATCCCTTGTGATTTTATTGCGCCAGCGGTCACTCATAACCCATTAGGGGATCATCACGAAAAACTATTATCAAACTTCTTTGCGCAAACAGAAGCATTGGCGTTTGGTAAAACCCGCGAAGTGGTGGATGCTGAGTTTGCTGCGCAAGGTAAAAATGTGGCAGAGATGGAGTATGTTGCGCCGTATAAAGTGTTTGAAGGAAACCGCCCAACTAACTCTATCTTATTGAAATCAATCACACCTTATTCATTGGGTGCGCTGATTGCGATGTATGAGCACAAAATTTTCACCCAAGGGGCAATTTTGAACATCTTCAGTTTCGACCAGTGGGGTGTGGAATTAGGCAAACAGCTCGCAAGCCGTATTCTGCCTGAATTAGAGAGCAGTGATACCGTGAGTAGCCATGATAGCTCGACCAATGGTTTGATTAACAACTATAAAGCGTGGCGTTAATTCATCATATCGTGTTTTAAAACACTGGGTATAAGGTGGGGTTCACCTGCCTTATATCTTCCCAAGACCTCGTTTTCTGAATGAATAATTTTATATTGTTACGATATTAATGAATTTTATTATCATGGGTAACTTGTTAGTAATTAAAAAAATTTTCACTATTTTTTTACATTTTGTGTTGAAAATGTGACTTTTTATATAAATTGTTAGCTAACTTTAACCTTGTGGCAAAACAACGTGATATCCTATTGCTTAAGAAATAAAGTAAATCATAACCATGTTATCCATGGTGGAATTTAAGTAATGGATGAAACACTATTTACTTCTCAGCCGATTCACTGGCTGGCGGAGGACGATAAAATAGTTCCTACCAACGCATTAGATTGGTTGTTAGAGCTTGGGTCCATGACAAAACGTTTTGAGCAGCACAGCCAGCAAGTCACCGTAATCCCTTATTTAGAGCGTTATGTACCGAGGGAGGGTTTAAGTGCTAAAGAAACGCAATCTTTACCTAAAAGCCAACGTTATTGGGTGAGAGAAGTTGTCATGTATGGGGATGGTATTCCTTGGTTGCTAGGTCGAACCGTTATCCCTGAAGAAACGTTGACCGATGATGACCAGCAATTGGTGGGTATTGGTAGAATGCCACTTGGGCGTTATTTATTTAGCCGTGATAGCTTAACGAGAGATTATATTCATATCGGTTCTAGCACAAACCGGTGGGTGCGTTGCTCTCGGTTAAGGTTATCCAACAAACCTTTGCTGTTAACAGAGATATTTTTACCAGAATCACCTGCATATCGTTAATTATCCTAAATATTTTAAATCTCAGATACCTGCAATGACACTATGCCAACAAATATAAATCAGTGAGTTGCAGAGTTTGGTGGTATGAACAGATACCCAATTTGAAGTATGATGGAACCCGAAAAAGGAGCACGACAAAGTGGAGGGAAGTATGACGCTCAGTAAATGGCATGCATACAGCCGTTTAATGCGTATTGATAGACCCATTGGCTCACTGTTGCTATTGTGGCCGACGTATTGGGCATTATGGATTGCGGCTCAAGGTACACCCAGTTTACATCTTTTAATCGTGTTTACCGCTGGCGTATTTTTTATGCGTGCTGCTGGCTGTGTGATTAATGACTTCGCTGATCGCCATTTTGATGGTCATGTTGAGCGGACTAAACACCGCCCGCTTCCGAGTGGCGATGTGACAGAAAAAGAGGCAAAAATATTATTTGCTAGCTTAGTTGGTTTGTCTTTTCTGCTCGTTTTAACACTCAATTCAATGACCATTTGGTTATCAGTTGCAGGTTTGGCCTTGGCCTGGGTTTATCCCTTTGTGAAGCGAGTTAGTAATTTACCTCAAGTGGTATTAGGCGCGGCTTTCGGTTGGTCAATTCCGATGTCTTTCTCTGCCGTTGGAGAAACCTTACCCGTCGTGTGTTGGCTGCTGTTTTTAGTTAATATTATTTGGTCTGTGATTTACGATACCCAGTATGCGATGGTCGACCGTAACGATGATTTAAAAATCGGTGTAAAATCGACAGCTATTTTATTTGGGCAATATGACAAATTGATTATTGGTTTACTGCAACTACTGATGGTGGGCTTGTTAGTTGTGATAGGCTCACTTTCGGGGTTAGGTACGCTTTATTATATTTCATTGGTGTTAGTGGCGGGCTTATTTATCTATCAGCAGCAATTGATGGTAAACCGTGAACGGGCACCTTGCTTTAAAGCCTTTATGAATAATAACTTTGTCGGCTTAATCTTGTTTATCGGTATTTTAATCAGTTATTTTTAAATTGTTTTATCTGCCAAAGTAAAAAGGTCATGTTATTTCTAACATGACCTTTTTGTTTATTGAGCTTAGCAATCTCGATTAATTTTTCCCAGGTTCTGGGGATTGCGTGCTTTCATTTGGTTTTTTTTCAGAGAACTCATCGTCTTGGCTAACACTTTCAATCGTCAAACGAATTTCCGGTGACATCAAGCGAGCCAGCACGGCATACAATTTTTGCGCGTTGGTGGCAAAGATATCGTTTTCATTATTGTCAATGTAACCTTCTTCTCTTAGGGTATCGACCAGTGTTGAGAAGACGGCCTTGTCAAAGAACTCCGGTGCGTTAATACCATGCAGAACAGAAAGACGTTGTGCCAGAATCCGGCTTTCTTTTTCCAGAGTATTACGGCTGATCTCAGGAGTGGCATTGAGTAATGACAACGTGATGGCGTAGCGTTGTAATGTTTCACGCACACCAGCCGCTAAGAGCTGTAATGGACGAATACGGCGTGGGTTTAACACCACCATATCGTCTTCTCTTAAGCAAAGCAGTTTTTGACTATTCAGTTCATCTATCAGTGTATCAACCGTTTCGTGTAATTCATCACTGTTATAACGCATAAACAGTTCTGCTTTTAAGAACGGATAAATTTGCCCCACTTGGTAGTGAATATCTTGGCGACTAATGCGCTCATGGTGCAACACAATGCTAGATATTAACGATGGCAATACCAATAAATGATGGATATTGTTGCGATAATAGGTCATCAAGACGGCATTTTCACGAGGTAGGATAATAATATCCCCCATGCTGTCTTTTTCGACTTCGAACTTATCCATTTGCAAAGCATGTTCTAACAGTTGCTCTGCTGTTTTATTTGGGGTTGTTGCATCAGCAGTGTATGGCACATTGCGCAATAACTGCAGGTAACATTCGACTTGCTCTATCAGTTGTTCACGAGTCAGTGAACGTTGACGAGAGGCCAGTAAGGCGGTCGCGCACAAGTTAATTGCATTTGCCGCAGCTGCATTATTAATGTTTACCATGATGTTATCGGCCAACGAACTGACCGTTGGGTTCAACCATGTCGGGCGCTGTGGCTCGATAGGGTCGATAGAATCACGCCAATCAGGTACACGCTGATTGAGATAGTGCGGAAGCGAAATTGGTTGGCCAAAGTTGACATAGCCTTGGCCTAGGTTGCGCAATTTACGTAGCCCACGCACCATGGAGAAGAAACCTTCTTTCTCTTTTTCTGCGCCGCGCAGTTCCTTGGCGTAAGTTCCCACCTCCATCACATGCTCATAGCCAATATAGATAGGCACGATGGTGATAGGGCGTGAGTCACCGCGCAACATGGCTTGCAGTGTCATGGAGAGAGTACCGGTTTTAGGCTGTAATAAACGACCAGTACGTGAGCGCCCACCTTCAACGAAATATTCGATGGAGTAACCACGGGCAAATAGCTCACTTAAATATTCGCGAAAAACCGTTGAATACAGTTTGTTTCCTTTGAAGGTTCTGCGAATAAAAAAGGCCCCTAAACGACGGAAGATAGGCCCAGCAGGCCAAAAATTGAGGTTGATCCCCGCTGCAATATGCGGTGGAACGAGCCCTTGGTGGTACAGCACATATGAGAGCAGTAAGTAGTCCATATGACTGCGGTGAGATGGCACATAAACAATTTCATGGCCGTCTTGTGCAAGCTGGCGGACTCGTTCTGCATGCTGAACATTAATACCTTGATAAAGACGGTTCCATGTCCAACTGAGTACGCGGTCAGTCAGGCGCACGGCTTCGTAAGAGAAATTAGCCGCAATTTCTTCCATCATCCCAACTGCGTTTTGCTGGGCTTTTTTGAGTGGAATTTTTTTACTACGTGCTTCGTCTTCTACCGCTTTTTCAATCGCTTTTGACGTCAACAGCTTATTAAATAGCTCATAACGTGCAGGCAGTTTTGGCCCAACCGCTGCCAAACGCTGGCGTGAATAGTGAATACGCGCAACACGAGCGAGTTTGTTGGCAATAATAGTATCTGTACCGTGGTCTTGCGCCATTTTTCCAATTGAGACAATCGGTGATAAACGTACAAAGCTGTCACGCCCTAACCATAAAATCGCAAAGAATTTTTGGATACCATTTAACAGCTTCAGCGGTGGTGCTGGGGTGTGACCTTCACGACCGGGTGAACGCCCAAACATCACGGATGCAGGTAGCATTTGAATATCTAGATTTGGATTGTTTTTGTGCAAATCTAAATAAGCATGGAATGTTTTTACTGAATCCTTACGTGGATTCGGTGAATAATAGCGAAAAACGCGTGGGCCATCATCGATAAAAACGTACGCCGGGAGCTTCGTTCCATTGATATCATTGTCGACCAGAGGGTCTGGCAGACCGATAGCTAAGCATTGATGCCGTAGCGTTAGGAGGTCAGACTTCGAATGATAAGGTAATACGTACAGGGTTGGCCTGTTGACATCAAGCTGCAACTCAGTGACGGGATCCGAAGGAATTAGTTTACTTTTTACCAATAATTTAAGTGGTAAATTCAACGTGTTGTAATATATTTTACGCCATAGTGACATAAATGATTATAGCCTCTTGTTAACAATGCTGTGCAATCATACCAGAAATATAGGGTTAGATCTGTTACTGACAATTCACTTTGACCGTAAAAATCGATTATTGTTTGTATTTTTTAAGGAATAAATATGGCGAGTCAAGTTAAGGGGTTCACGCGAGTGATTAAAGCAGCGGGCTATTCCCTTAAAGGTTTAAAGGCTGCTTGGGTTAATGAAGCCGCATTTAGGCAGGAATCTGTTGCTGCGATTATTGCTATCTTTATCGCATTTTATTTAGATATCAGCTATATAGATAGAATTTTGCTAGTGAGCTCAGTCGTTTTAGTGGCAGTTGTTGAATTGCTGAATAGCGCAATAGAAGCCGTGGTTGACCGTATTGGTAGTGAATATCATGAACTCTCGGGAAGAGCGAAAGACATTGGCTCCGCAGCGGTATTCGTGAGTATTGGCTTAGCATTATTTATTTGGGCTCTGGTTTTATGGCAGCGTTACTTCGCTGGCTAGGGGCTTAGTAACGGAATTGGCCGGAAAAGAAAGTAAAACGATAACAAATGCTGCAATTGAGCGATTTAACTGTTTCAAATCTTCATTTACCTGTATATACTCACAGTCTGGACTGTATAAACAAACAGGGGAACGGAATGAAAGCACTGACGGCTCGACAACAGCAGGTTTACGATCTGGTGCGCGATCACATTTCGCAGACGGGTATGCCTCCTACACGTGCTGAAATAGCAGCAAGCCTTGGTTTTCGTTCGCCTAATGCGGCAGAAGAACATTTAAAGGCCTTAGCACGAAAAGGGGTTATTGAAATCGTTTCAGGCGCATCTCGAGGTATTCGTCTGCTTCTTGAAGAAGAAACCGAAGATCAGGGGCTGCCTCTGATTGGGCGTGTTGCCGCTGGCGAACCATTATTGGCAGAAGAACATATCGAAAGTCATTATCAAGTTGACCCAGAATTGTTTAAACCACATGCAGATTTCTTGCTGCGTGTGAATGGGATGTCAATGAAAGATATCGGTATTATGGATGGCGATTTATTAGCTGTGCATAAAACACAAAATGTACATAACGGGCAAGTGGTTGTGGCTCGAATCGAAGATGAAGTAACAGTTAAACGCTTCAAGCAGCAGGGTAATCGCGTTGAGTTAATCGCTGAAAACCCTGAATTTGAACCTATTATTGTTGATTTACGCCAGCAGAACTTCACCATTGAAGGTTTAGCGGTTGGGGTGATCCGTAATAGTGATTGGTATTAATTACTTTTATAGCGCAGCCGTACTGATAGACTAAATACGGGTATCGCTATTGCGGGCAGATTTCTTCGCTTTGTTTGAGATCTGCCTGTGTTGTTTCCTTTCTTTATATTGCCATATTGCCTTTTTAATTTTTCCCTAGCCAAGCGTTATTTCTTCTTTAAAGTGGCAAGTTCTTCATGGTTATGATGACAATGCTCATGGTCTTGGCAGCGGTTAATTTCATCACAGTTTTTACATAAGCCATGGTTTTCTACCACGGTATGCCGTAAACGGAATTGGTGCTCATCCGCTAAATTGATAATGGCGGCTTCTATCGTTGTACAATCACTTTCTGTTACGCTGCCACAATGGTCACAAATCAACATCACAGAGATATGGCTTGGGTTATCAAAATGGTGGCAAACGACATAACTGTTAGTCGATTCAATTTTATGGATAAAACCTTGCTCCATTAAAAACTCAAGGCCACGGTAAACTGTCGGTGGTTTAGCTTGAGGCTCAATTTCACGTAGCAAATCGAGTAAATCATAAGCACTGATTGCGCCATGTTGTTGTGCAATTAAGCGTAATACCGTTTCTCTCTGTGGAGTCAATCTCACGCCTCTTGATTGGCAGATATGTTCTGCCATCGCAAGAACTTTCTTTTCACTCATTTTTTCCATTTCACTGACCCCAACCTTGAAAAATGCAAATGTTTACTGCTCACAAGTTTATCACAGTTTCTTGAACTATAGAGGATCAAGAAATGATTGTGTTGCTATCAAGAAAATTTAGCTCAGAGAATTAATTTTTTGATTTGTTAAGAAAATAAGCAAGCTAATTAAAAATATAAAAAATGTTATTCCATATTATTTAATAACGAAAATAGAAAGAGAAACATATATTAAACAAATACACTATAAATGTGTAACCGAAGGTAAACAATAAATTGAAATACTCTGTTTCAATTTTATTTAAATTTTAATTAAGAGTTATCTTATTAGTAGTTTCAAACTCTCTTTTTATTGCTCTTAAAATGTCATTAATAGAAAATAAATCTATATTTTACTTAATTATCGGGTTAAAAATTTGGCAATTAAATTAAATATAGATTTAAATATCGGTATAAGTTTATCTATAATTTGACATATTTTGAGATATTTGTAAGTGAAAAATGAAGGTTTTATATAAGTTTTTCTAAGTAATAAATTCTAAATATATATTTAAGCCTTGTTTTGATTTTATATTCTGAGTTAAGGGATTTAATTGGTATTATTATCCAGTATAACTCTAATTTTGTGTTTATTTTGACAATAAATATCGTATATGTAGAATTGACATCAGAAAGTATCAGCAGGTGTGTAAAGAAAATCATTTTCTATTTCTAAATCAATTTTAATGAATTAACCCGTATTGAAATAATTAATATTGGCTAGTAAATAAAGAATGAAAAAATTTAGACTTTTAAAAAAATCATAAATGAGAAGGACCTTATTTATATATACGTCTTGAATCTGAATGAAATTAATGATGTCGGATGACTGAAAAATTTCACTGCTAAGGAAACAAAAACCTTATCAATAAAAATCAGAAAAGAGGCAGCTACTTCCTACTCATTTAAAGGAAATGTTTATGAAACTGAATAAATTAGCGTTAACTCTAGCTTTAGGTTTAGGTGTTGGTATTTCAGGTGTTGCAATGGCTGAAGATCCCGTAACTCCACCAACAGTTGAAAGCTCACAAGGTGAAGTTCGCTTCACTGGTTTTATTAATGATGTTCCATGTTCAATCGATGCGAATAACTTAAAACAATTAGTTGAGTTTGGTGAAATCGCATTACACGAACTGACATCTAACCAGTTCCGTTCTGATAGCAGAGATTTCGATATCGTATTGAAAAACTGTTCAACTGAAACGTATAAAAACGCAAAAATCACCTTTACTGGCCCAACAATTTCTGGCTTCCAAGGCTTCACTGGTGACTTACTTGGCTTAGGCGGCAAAGTTAAAAACGCAGGTATCGTGATTACTAATGGTGCTGACAAAGTTGTTGAGTTTGGTAAAGCATTCCCTGGTACAGGTGATGGATATGCATTAAATGGTGGTGATGGTAAAGAAACGACACTGCACTTCTCTGCATACGTTAAAGGTAATGAAGCCGCGAATGAAAAAGCAACAACAGGTAGCTTTAATACTGTCGCTAACTTCAAAATTATTTACCAATAAATTCAAGCTTAGCTAAGTAAAAACATGTGGCGTATTCATGACGCCATATGTTTCTAGCTTCTTTTTTCATTTTTAGTCTGATAGGCGGCATAGTTGAATGAAAAGCATGAAACTCAATTTAATTACAAAATTAATGCTTTTGATATTAACGCCAATGATTGCATTCTCTGAAGAGGCAGTGGATTTTAATACTGACTTCTTAGAAGCAGACAGTACTGAAAATGTCGATTTTAGTAAGTTTTCCCATGCCAATTATATTCCACCTGGAAATTACTCTTTAGCGATATCCGTAAATAAAGTCAAAATTTCGATGGAGCAATCCATTATATTTTTTACTCCTAACTATGATGAGAAAATATCGTTAGCGTGTATTACGCCTGAATTATATGGGCAGTTAGGATTAAAGCCAGAATGGAATAATAAGGTCACTTGGTTACTTGATGACCAGTGTTTAGATATTCGTTCGGTGCCTGAAATGCGGATCCAAGGTGACCTTGCAAAAAGTATTGTCGAAATCAGTATTCCTCAAGCTTATATGGAATATGAAGATCCCAATTGGGACCCGCCCTCACGTTGGGATGATGGAATTATAGGGGCTTTTATCGACTACAACGCAACTGGACGCGTGGTTAAAAAACAAACGGGTGATAAAGGAACGGATTCAGGCATTACGGCGACAGGGACAATGGGTACCAATATTGGCCCATGGCGTTTTAGAGGTGATTGGCAAACTCAGAAAGGTCAGTTAAATAAAGGTGGCCAGTCATGGTCATGGAACCAATTATATGCATACCGAGCCATTCGTTCTTTAAATTCACGCTTAACATTTGGTGAGCAATACCTGTCTTCAACACTGTTTGATAGTATTCGCTATATTGGGGCCAGTTTAGCAACCAATGAATCGATGCTGCCACCTCGTTTACAGGGCTATGCCCCTGAAATTGCAGGAGTTGCTAAAACCAATGCGACTGTCATCGTGAAGCAGGATGGTCGTATTATTTATCAAAAAGAAGTGAGTCCGGGGCCATTTCGTATTCAAGATGTGAATTCTTTTGGCGGCGGTACGCTAGATGTTTCTATTCAAGAACAAGATGGTAGCGTGACTAACTATAAAGTGGAGACATCTCGCTTAGGAACACTCACTCGACCGGGCCAACTGATTTATCAATTTGTCGTCGGTAAACCCACAAAGAATGAGCATGATACTCAAGGGCCAGCGTTTAGCTTAGGTTCTCTATCATGGGGTGTGACGAATAATACAACCGTTTATGGTGGTGTTCTTGGTTCGTCAGAGTATCAAAATATTGCAATTGGTTTAGGCCGTGACTTAGCCCCATTTGGCGTATTGTCAGGGAACATAAGTATCTCTCGTGCTGAAATGGGGAGAATGGACAATAGCCGAACTTTGACGGGTAATTCGTATAACTTAACGTACTCAAAACAATTTGATGATATTAATAGTCAAATTACGTTCGCTGGCTACCGATTTTCTGAAAAGAACTATATGAGCATGAGCCAGTTTATCGACCGTCGCTATAATGAAAGTACGGTTGATAGTGGTAAAGAGCTTTATACCATTATATTTGGTACGGCATTTCCTGAATATAATACCAATATGTATTTGAACTACTCACATCAAACTTATTGGAATAGAGATTCAACGGATCAATATAATCTGACAATTTCTAACTATTTTGATGTAGGCAAAGTCAAAAATTTAAGTTTGAGTTTAACAGCCTATAAAACAAAATCAGACCAAAATGATGATGATGGTGTTTACCTTAATTTAAATATTCCATTGAATGATAACCAAGCGAGTATTAGTTATTCAGGCTCTTATGCAAGAAATACGAATAGCCATAACGTTAACTATTATGATCGAATCGATCAGCGTAGTACTTATTCTATTTCAGCAGGAACATGGGACAAAGATAAGGTTACGACATCGGGTATGTATAACTATGAAGGTGATGCAACACAACTCAATTTGAGTGGGACTTATATTCAAGACAATCAATCCGCACTTTCTATGCAAGTGAAAGGGGGACTGACCATGACTCAAGAAGGGGGGGCTTTACACCGCAATACCTCTATTAATGGCGGGTCAAGGATCTTGTTAGATACCAATGGTGTTGCTGATATTCCTGTACAAACAGGGATAACGCCAATAAGAACCAATCGGTATGGTAAAGCGGTCATCACCAGTGTTATGGATTATAACCGTAACAATATTCGAATAGATTTAAATAATGTGCCAGATAATGCAGAAGCGGTGCAATCGACACAGTATGCGACATTAACGGAAGGTGCTATTGGCTACCGAAAATTTAATGTCATTCAAGGTGAAAAAATATTGGGAACGATTCATCTTGCAAACAACAGTTATCCACCATTTGGTGCATCTGTCAAAAATAAAAATAATGTTGAAGTTGGTATTGTTTCAGATAACGGATTTATTTACTTAGCGGGTATTAACCCATCAGATGTTCTTGAAGTGACTTGGGGGGATAAATCTTCTTGTCACATTCAATTACCTGAAAAAATAGCAAGCGGCATGGAACATACGATGTTACTGCCATGCAAATAATTATAAATATGTTTTAACGTCAACGGTGAAAATATGAAATTTTTAAATAAAGTTCAAATCATAACGGCGATAAGTATTTCTTTATTGGCACAATCCGCTTATTCAGCGATTGCCTTAGACAGAACTCGCGTTATTTATAATGAACAAGACAAAACAGTCGGTATGGGGCTGACTAATGAACATTTAACAAGCCCGTATTTAGCTCAGGCTTGGATAGAAAATGACAAAGATGAAAAAGTAAATTCACCTTTTGTTGTCACCCCACCTGTACATCGTATTGAAGCTAATTCTAAAAGCCAAATTAAAATACAGGCTATTCCTGCGGTAGCACAGTTACCAAAAGACAGAGAAAGTGTTTACTACTTAAATGTGCGAGAAATTCCCCCGCGTAGTGAGAAAGTGAATGTGTTGCAAATTGCATTACAGACAAAAATTAAACTTTTTTATCGTCCAGCTGCAATTGCGATAAAAGAAAGAATGGAAGTGATCCCCCAAGAAAATGAGATGAAAATCTTTAAGCAAGGTGCCAATTATATTGTAAAAAACCCATCACCATACTTTTTATCTATTACAAAGCTGAAAAAAGGCAATACAGAAGTGCAAAACTTCGAACCTGTCATGGTTGCTCCATTTAGTGAGGCGGGTTTAGGCAAAGCTGCTGGCGATTTAGGTGCATCACCAACTTTGGTTTATCTCAATGACTTTGGTGGAACGATGGATTTGAAATTCAGCTGTAATTCCGCTGAATGTTCAGTATTACCAAGAAAATAAGGTTTGACGCCATGATGTCTATTAAAATTTTAACAAAGGTGTTTGTGTTATTGCTCACTTTGCAAATATCGAATGTGTTTGGATTTTCAGGATTCTTATACATTGATATTAAAGGCGAAGTGTTATCAAAGCCTTGTTCAATTAATAATGGACAAACAATCGAAATTGATTTTGGCGATGTATTGACAACACGTGTCCAAGATGAGGTTTACAAAGCGCCGATTGATTACAGCGTGACGTGTAAAGACGGCATTCAACCTAAGCTGAATATTTTTATTGAGGGGGTAGCTGCCAGTTTTGATCAGCGCTTATTAAAAACGGATGTTGATAATCTAGCGGTGTTATTTAAAGCAGATACTAGTGATTTTCCTCTCAAAAATAAACGCACTTTTAATTTCGCAAACCCATTAAAACTGTATGCCGTATTAGTGAAAAAAATGGGTACGGATTTACCTGCAAAAAGTTTTACAGCAAATGCGACATTGAAAGTTGAGTACCAATAAGGGGCTGAGACGTGAGAATGGTTAATAATATAATCGGGCTGGTGTTACTCAGTACCATTTTACCCTTTACATCAGTCGCGAAAGATTATGAAGCAGAGATCAAAATTAAAGGGAATTTAATTACGCCACCGCCTTGTCATATTGATGATGGCAAAGATATTGAAGTCGAATTTGGTAATGTATCAATAAAGTCAATTCAAGGTAATGACCAAAAAAGACAGGTTAATTACCAAATTCAATGCGGTGAAAATAAAAATAATTGGTCTATGTACCTGATGTTAGATGGGGTAAAAAGCGATTTTGATCTCAATGGGTTAAATACAGGAGTTAATAACCTTGCCGTAAAATTCCAACTTGCTGATAAAGAATTGGAACTAGGTAAAAAATATCTCATTAATCCAAGTTCTCCGGGGGTACTTTGGGCCGTGTTAGTTAGAAATGGCAACAATGAGCTAAAGACGGGTGATTTTATTGCCAATGGCACCATGGTTGTGGAGTATCAATGATGAAAAATACGACCTCGTTATTAATCGGAACATTATTTTCGTTGGTAGGTACGACATTTTTAAGTAGCAATGTGGTTCTCGCTGCTAAAAATAATGTCAAAGTAAAAGGAACATTGGTGAATTCACCTTGTGTTGTTTTACCCGAAAATAAAACAATGGATGTAGATTTTGGCGATATTCGGTTATTAGATATTTATGACCCAACCTACCAACTGCCTCGCAAAGAGTTAACGTTGGTATTATCGAACTGCGACTTAACTATTGCGAAAAAAATGAAAGTGAAGTTTACCGGTGCTGAACATGGGCAGATGTCAGGATATTTAGCATTAACAGGCGCGGAACCTAACCCTGGTTTGGGAATTGGCATTGAGCTCGCTAGCGGTGAAGAAATTAAGGTAAATCAATTTTCTTCGTTAGTACCAATTATTCAAGCTGGGAAAAATGAATTGAAATTTAATACTTTTCTCAAGGCAGCCCCTGATGCAATTAATAATAAGCAAATTAAAACAGGGCGGATTGCCGCAACAGCCATTTTTTTATTTGAGTACGAGTAATTTTATTCTCAGAACCTTATCCGGTGATGATGTCAAAATGTTCAAATGAATATAAAGAGATATGAAATGGGAAAACGAATTCAGCAATTACTATTAGCCATACCACTCTTATTTTTTGGTATGGTGGGAAGTTATGGCTCAACTTATTTTTCTTATGTGGAGGAAGTTGAATCATTATCTAAGCATGAAAATATTTACCATTTTGTTATGGAATACTGGAAAGAAAGTTCTCCTTATGAAGGTAACCCATGCCAATCAGTACTTGGTAGCACGGGAGCTAAGCGGTGTTATTTTACGATCAATCACTTACACTCAGGGAAAGAAACCGGGGGTATAGCTTCTCGTGCAAATTGGTCGTGTGATGTAAATTTTGCAACTTATACGACAATGGCGGCAATTATCAGAGATGCTAATGCGATTTGTGGTCTTTCTTTTCCTCGAACAGGGAGTAGCCAACATAGTGGCGCAATTACAACGGATGAATGCGTAGGGATATTTTTAACCACATCAAAAGGGGCTCAAGGTAAAATATTACCGGGTGGAATTTGTGGAATAGCGCCCCCACCGGCTGGAAAATGTTATTTTACCTCACCAACAGGTGGCGGAAATTCTCTTGAATTAAACCATGGCCCTTTAAATGCAGATGAGTTAAATGGTGATGTTGAAACGGGGTTGTTTTACATTCAATGTAACCAAGACATGAGTGTCAAAGTTTCTTCAAACTTGCAGCAAGATGATGTCTATTTACGACCAAATGGTGAATTATTATCTCGCGTAACATTAAATAATCAGTCAGCCGCAAGGGGATTAGTTCAGTCAGTAAGAGCGAATCAAGTTTGGCCAGTGCAGGTAGCATCAACGCTCAGAACTAACGGCACTGTCGCGCCAGGAAAATTTAGTGGTCGAATTACCCTCGTTTTAACTATTCCATGATTTAGACAGATAATTTGGATTCGTCATTTCCCATGTTGACGGTTTTGCCTACTTAAACGTAATTGTTGGTAGGCTTTTTTTTTATTGAACTTGGCAGGTGAACGCGGAGTAAGATTCATCTTTGATAATATAAATATTGTCTTCCATTTTTGTGATATTGACATAATATTTTATTTGATCTTTTTCTAATTGAATAAAATTAGAAAATAATGATTCTGGGATATTATCCGAATTGGTTACTGATGATGATGTGAAAGTAACAGCGTAGTTACCTTTTAGGTCAACATCTTGATAATCAAAATAAAGAGCCCTATCTAAACGATAAATTTGTTTATCATCTTTTAAGTGGCCATACATGTTCATTCGACCTTGGTGATTTGCAGAAAGTTGAACATTAACTCTTGATTTCAAACTTAAACCATCTTGAGTATTATTATCTTTAATCCATAATATTTCGGAATGACAGATTTGAACATTATGACTGTTTTTTTTGATCACCAATGTTGCAGTTGATGCCGTCGCAATTAAAAATAGTGATGCCACAATATATTTTTTCATTTAAATTCTCTGATCATTGATTGAGATACAATCATATTTTTTATTGATTTCTTTGCAAATACTGATAGATATGTTTTTATCGATAGAATAGGATTTATTAAAATCAGATAAAAGAATAATTCTTTTTGGTTCATCACAAGGGATATTGTATTTATCTAATTTACTGTTGACGAGAGTAATATTATCACTGGATATTTTACCGATCATATCAATAGGTGTTTGTATAACACAATTTCCATGAGAACTGACGGTCAGATAGCTACTTACAGGATTCGGTTTATCCATTGAATTTTGAGTCAATAAATAGATTAAATAGCATATTGCGAGTGTTGAAATAGCTAATAGTAATATCTTTAAGGCTTTTGTATTCTTTTTTTTCTTTATGACTTTTTCTCTATTATTCTGAACGGTTATTATTTCGTTAATATCCACTTTATTTATATGGTTATTATCTGTTGTTTCAATTTTATCGATAGAGTTTAAAGAGTCACCAAAAGTAGGGATGAGTGAAGCGTTAGCGGATATTTGATTATCAGAGAACTGCTGAAGTGGTGCCGTATTTTCTATATAGTCATACTTATCATTAAGATAAGTAATCTCATTATTCGTACTATTATTTTCAGATGCTATATTTTCATGTATTGAGATATGGTTATCAAGACGAAAACCTTTTTTAGGCACGGTAACAATTGACTTAGGGTCAATACCGATTTGCTCAAGTTTTTTCCTTATTTCACTGACATAAGTGTTTAAGTTATTATTAGAGCCTACAAGCCCATACTCTTCCCACACTTTAGTTAAAAGTTCATCGCGTGTAGCAATTCCTTTTTTTAAATTTAACAGAATAATTTCATTGAATAACCTTGCTGCTGGTTTAGATAACTCAATATTTTGATTTCGATCATGTTTTAGATATATTAAGCTTGTGCTTTGTTCGAAAATATATTTTTCATCAATAGTATAGTCATGTGCCTCGATCATAGATGCTTTTTGCTCTCTCTAATTAAAAGGACGAATAGCAAAGCTACAAATACTTGCAGCTAATTTAAATTTAATAAAATGGCTTAGATGAATATTATTATTTAACTTATTATTCTTATAGTTTAAATATGGAATCAATTAACTTCAAGCTTTGTGAGATGAGCTTTTTTGTAATTAATTAGCAAATTTATTGAATTGATACTTGGATTGGGATTAAAAACCAAATAAAAATAATTATTAGGCAATGATGTCTGACTTATCTACAAATTTGTTGTTAAAAACATATATTAATCTAAAAAACACTATTCTTATATATGGATGTTCTTTTGTGGGAATAGTCCTAGGTATTTATACTTAAAATCAATGAATTTCTTATTTTTAAAGCGACGCAGAGTAATCTTATTTTATTTATGTATTATTAGGCAACGAATTTAATCGTTGCCTAATATATTTAGGTTAGTATTTATATTCAATGCCTAACCAATAATTACGGCCTTCTTCGATATAACCATTCGTGTATTCATATGATTTGTCGAATAAGTTATTAACTGATGTGTTAACAGAGATACCTTGGCCAAAGTCATAATCTAATCGTAAATCAGTTTTGGCAAACCCACGTACTTTACTATCAGTATCAACATAGTTGAATGCCCAGCTTCTGGCTTCTTCTGTTACTGTGATACTGAATGGCTCATAAGGGGTAAATTTCACCCAAGCAAACGCTTTGTGAGAGGGTAATTCAGCGACATGTTTAACACTGTAGTGCTTTGGATCCGCATGAATATAGCCGTAGCTTAAACCAACTTCCATCCAGTCAGTGACTTCGCCGGTTGTGCCTAAATCAAGCCCAAAGTAGTCAACTTTTCCACTATTACGGTTTTCTAATAAAGGATCTCCATTTTTATCGGTACCGACACGGTGCGCCAGAATGGTATCGGAAACATGGTTATAATAGAGACTCGAGGTATATGACCATACTGGGGTAATGTGCCCTTTATAGGTTAAATCATAAGTTAGAGCACGCTCTGCATTGAGATGCGGGTTAATAACAATGGTTGCGGGTGAATTTATTTTTTCTTTGGTATAGCGTTCTTTCTGGGTCGGGAAGCGGCTTCTTTCAGAGATAGAGAACTGCACGGTGTCTTGATTTTCTAAATGGTAGCGCGCCATTATTTCCCAGTTAAATGCATGTTGGCTATTACCGTCATATTTTTCAAAATCAGTGGTGTCATAATTATAACGTTTGCCATCGGCACTTTTACGCCAGTCATAACCAATACCACCGATAATATCTAAGTTATCCATCGCAACCCATTGGTATTCTGTGGCAATGGAATAGGTATTATCTTTATAACGGTCGAATGGAACATCCTTTCTTGCGCGTGCGCGGTGAACATCTTCTTTCCAATGTGCAGCAAAGGACAGCATATCTAATTCACGGACGGTGAAATCAACACGCATATCAGCACCGTTGCTGTAGTCATCATAACGGCTGTAGTTATAGATACCTTTTTCATAATTTTTGACAGATTTATATTGATGGAGTGTATTTTTGAATGTGTCGTGGTATAGGCGGCTCTGTAGCGCAATATCATTTGTTATTTGGGTAGTCCCGTTAAAATAGACACTTTCTTTATCATAAGCAGGCCACTGCCAATATTGTTGTTTAGTATTGGTGACACTAGGTGCACTGTTTTTATCGCCATCTTGTTTTAAATAGGTAACGACGTATTCATCAGCTTCTCGTGGTGTCCAACCCACTTTTACCATCATACGTTTATCATCCGTTGCCGAATTAGGGCGACGGCCATTGTGACCGGCTAATGGGTTGTCATTTTCAGAATCCGGTATTCCCATAAAACGCTGTTTATATTGGCTTCCACTCACTTGAATAAAGCCTAAATCATTACGCCCACCTAAGCGCGCGCTGATATTGTGTGCGTTATCAGCACCACGAGCAAAGCCTTGATTCAAACTGATATTGGCTTCAAACGGTTTTTTAGGGGTCGCAGTGGTTAAGTTGATTGCGCCGCCCATCAGGTTAGGGCCTTGTAACAAAGAGGTATAGCCAGTCGATAGTTCAACACTGGCCAGCTCGCTGGTCATGAAGCGCCCGAGGTCTAATGTGCCATCGTAGGGAACGTAGGTTGGAATACCATCAAAGAAAATAGGCACTTGACGGCTATCAAAACCACGGACATTAACTTGAGTTTCGTTGCGGTTTCCTGATTTTTGAATCGACACCCCAGGCATGGTACTAAGTGCCTGTGCAACGTTGGTTTTGTTCAACTGCTTCATTTGTTGTTCTGTAATGATGTTTGCATCAGCCGCAAGAGGCGTGCTCCAAACGGACATCACGTCGGTATTTTTTTCGGTGTTCGGTGAGGCGGCGTATCCCTGTGCTGTGAATAAAGCCATCCCGACTAAATAGGTAATTTGTTTTATTTTCATTATGTCTTTCCAGTTTTATGAATAACGATATATTATTTTTTATATAACGATGGGCGTAATTAACCCGATACAAAGGCAACCTACCAGCAGGTAGGTTGTTAGGTTAAACGCCTTTTTCAACGACAACGTTTTTGGTTACTGCTTAAAAATCTTCACTTTAATATCTCGTGGCGCAGCGTAGTAAGGCGCTGAGGTAACCAATAATGACACCCCTGTTTGCGCGAATGCTTCTATTGTTTTTAAATTAATGCCACCTGCAATGGATAGCCGACAAGGTCGATTCTGTTGTTTGACGAGCGCTTGTAGCTGCTGAATTTGCTCAATGGGCAGCTTATCGAGTTGAACGATATCGGCTTGTGCTTTGATGGCTAGGGTCGCTTGCTCAACGTCATCAGCTTCGACAATAATCATTTTCTCAGGTGCTGCTTGGCGCAGAGTTTGCACATGGTTGAACCAATCATTCGGATTTTCAAGGCATTGACGATGATTGGTGAATAACAGAATACTTTCTGCACTACCCGCTCGATGAATAATAGCGCCCCCAGCCAAAATCGCAGTTAAGGCAAGGGGCTTAGTATGTGGAATGGTTTTTCGGGTACAAGCAAGCTGCCCATTCGGTTGATATTGTTGCAAAATACTCACCATTTGCTGAGTATAGTGACTCACACCGCAACACCATTCGAGCACGTTTTGCACGGCTTTCCAGCCTTGATGCAAGGCTTCAATAGGCCCAGTTGCACGAATTAAAATGCTTTGAGGTTCAACCTGTTGGCCATCTTGGCAGTCGCACTCGCAAGTAATACCGAGTTTTTCTAACATGCGTTTGGCGATAGCTATCCCACTGACGCAGCCGCCAAATTTGGATGCAAAGGTCATCACACCGAGTTGGGATTGCAAGCCGAGCGCACGGGTGGTGAGGTCACCATATTGAATATCATCTAACAGCAACTGGTCGATTAATGTGTCAGGCACGTAAATCATAGTGTCAGTTCCGATTCATCGACAACGTCCCAAGACACCATCGCCCAGTCTCTGGATGGATAAGGGAGCATTTTGCCTAAAGCGGTTTGTTCATCATAGTATTGACGTAAGATAGCGGTTTCTTCGGGGGTAATATTTTTAAGAGACCAATTGACGCTATCGGCGAAAGCGGCAAAGCTATCAAAACCCCCCTTATTCGGGCTTTTAATGAAATCCACGCGCGCATTGATGCCCATTTGATGCAAGATATTCACTGCATAAATATAGGTGGGTAAACGAACCACTTCACGACCTATTTTGCGAATGATTTGTTCATCAATAAATGTTGGGTTGACGGTATGGGTTGTGTACACGCGCAATTTTGTTTGGCGGTTGAGCTTCAGTAAGGCGGCTTTTAAATCATCAACGAGTGTTGAGCGTGATGCCACTGAGATATCCACTTTTGGCAACGTGCGCCAATCATCTTCCCATGCGAGCTGCTCAAAACGGGCATGTGGGATAGCGAGCTCTTTTGCTCGTTGCTCCGCCATGTCAAGCATGCCACGGCTATAATCAATACCAATGACATCTTTGAATTCATTAGCGAGGCATAGGCTGATGGAACCGGGACCACAGCCTACATCAAGTAAGGTTTCAGCCCCTGTCAAATCCATTAATTGGCGAAACCGAACTAAGTATGGGTCATGAGGATTAGCACAGTTTTGTGCCATTTGTTGTGCTTTTTTATCCCAATGCTCCGGTTCTTTGCGGCTTCGCTGTGCCTGTTGCATATGCTGTTGGTACATTTTTGAGAAATCGATTTGATTGATTAACATGATCCCTGACCTTAACAAGAAAACGTTGATGGAAGCTGGAAGTGAGCTTGAATGCTGCGCTCATCCACATTATAAAGTGCTGCCAAGTTAGTAAGTGTTAACATACTATTTGATAACCCTTGCCTCGCTTTGTGGTGTTTATCAAGCAAAATAACATTATCAGCGATAGCTGCGGCATGTTGTGGGTGATGAGTAGACATCAAAATCGTCATGCCATGGGACTTAAGCTTTTCAATTTGCTCAAGTAAGCGTATTTGGTTACCAAAATCAAGGCTAGCGGCAGGTTCATCCATAATTAGAAGTAATGGTTTTTGGATTAAAGCTCTTGCTATCAATACCAATTGTTTTTCCCCACCACTGAGCGTGCTGTATAAGCGCGTCGCTAAGTGTGAGATATTCAACCGTATTAATTGCTGGTGTGCTAAGGCTTTTTCTGTTTCTCCTGGTACTGAAAACAATGAGATATGAGGGGTTAACCCCATCATAACCATATCAATAACCGTAAAACTGAAAGGGGTATCATGGGCTTGGGGGACATAGGCGACCGTTTTGGCTATTTCGCGTGGTTTAAGGCTCTGAATTGCTTGCCCATTGAGTTGGATCTCGCCTTTAATGGCCGGTAATAGCCCTAATAAGGTTTTCATTAAGGTGGTCTTGCCACAGCCATTGGCTCCTAAAAGACAACTGATTTCCCCTTTGGGTAAAAAAAGATTGATATCGTCAATGATTGCGATGTGGTGATAACCAATCGACACGTCCTGTAAGGTCAAAATGCTCATTTGACCCGCCTTGTTTGCAATAAAATGGCTAAAAAGAACGGTGCACCGACTGCTGATGTTAAAATACCTAAAGGTAGCTCAATCGCGGCAATCGTTCGGGCTAGGGTATCAGTAATGAGCAATAAAATGGCACCAATTGCCAGTGACGCTGGGAGCTGGTAGCGGAAGTTAGCACCCACTATCATTCGGGTGATGTGCGGCACAATCAAGCCTATCCAACCAATAATTCCAGCAATAGAAACCGCACTTGCCGTAAGTAATGTGGCACACACAATGAAGATAGCACGGGTTAAACTGACATTGATCCCAAGGCTTTTGGCTTCTTCATCGGATAAACTCAGTAAATTCATACGCCAGCGTAATAATAGTAACGGAATAATACCGATAACCATCATGGGTAAAACAGAGATTAAGTCGGCTTGAGTAATCGACGATAAACCACCTAACAACCAAAATGTGATGGAAGGAAGTTGAGTGTAAGGGTCCGCGAGGATTTTCATTAATGAGATGGCAGAACCACATAAGGCGCTGATGGCAACCCCGACGAGTACCAATGATAAAATGGGGTCGTGTTGCCGTGCTAGGCGTGCAATAAAGCACACCAAAGCGACCGTCAGTAAGCCGCCAATAAATGCACTTAATTGAATGTAAAATAGTGATTGACCGAAGAAAATACCAATAACGGCACCCACACCAGCCCCTGCGGAAACACCTAAAATATCAGGAGAAACTAGTGGGTTACGAAACATACCTTGGTAAGCAGCCCCTGCAATCGCGAGCCCTCCGCCAATAATGATAGCGGCGAGCGTGCGTGGAAATCGTATCTGCCAAAAAACAGTTTCATGGCGTGGGTTACTCAATTCACGGTGAGATGAAAATTGGCTAGCAAATAGGCGATAAAGTTCATCAAGTGTAAGTGAGTACTTACCACTTGTTAATGCGATAACAAAGCTAATCAGTAATATGATGACCAATAAAAGGAATTTTCCCTTTTTGTTCAAAACATCATTCATGATTGTTCCATCAGCAAATCAATTTGCTGTGTCGTTAATGATGAATGGTAGAAGCGAGTAAAAAACTCAGCAATATCATGTTTAATATTCACGGCAATGTTTTTATCAAAATGGCTTTGTAGCCGCCTCATCCCCAATAGGCGGTTAACGCCAGGAGGCCCATCTAACCAACCAAACGGCATACCACTAAATACGAGTAACTGGTTGTTGGCAATCGCATCAAGCCCTTGCCATAATGGGGAACTTGTCATCAGTTCAATGGCTTCGTCATATTGCGTTATAATGATGTCAGGGTTCCATTGATAGAGTTGCTCCATAGAAACCGTGGTAAGGCCATGGAAGTTAGGGATATCCACCACATTGCGCAAGCCTAGCATTTCAATCGCTTCAGTATGAATTGAGCCTTTAGCGCCAGTTTCTAAACCTTTTGCACCTCTTGCGAGGTAAAAACTCAGCGATTTTTGTTGGTTTTGATTGGCAAATAAGGTGGCATCATCAATATAGCGTTGAGCGAGTTGGCTCAATTGCTCTGCTTGTGGTAAAACCCCTAAGATTTCACCTAATTGCATGAGTTGTTGCGGTGAATCTTTTAGGCCGCCCGCGATTAATAAGTAAGGTACATGGGTTTGTTTGGCGACTTTTTCTGCTTGTGAGCGATAAGTTTCATCAATGTTTCCTGTGTCAATAATTAAGTCGGGGTTATAAGACAACAGTTGTTCAAGGGAAAGGGTGCTACCGCGACCGGCTAAGCGGCCATAAACCGGTAATTCAAGCCATTGTGGGGCAAAAAGGCCGGTTTTCCCTTTTTTCAACGAAATAGAGGCGAAACCCACCATTTTTTCTGGGGCTAAGGCAAACATCAGTAAATCGGAAGGGGGGCCCGAACTGATGACGCGATGAATATCCTTGGGGGCTGGGAGTTTACCAAATATCGCCGCCTCAACCTCTGGACGAGTTTGTGCGAAGCTTGGTAAGCAGTAAAAAGCAGTGAGGATGGCACTGGATTTAAGAAACTGTCTACGATTGATGGCCATAGTCTAATTTCATCCATTCGTTATGATAATAATTATATAGCGCGAAAATTAGCGGAGTCATGATAGAGAGTCAACTACAAAAGTGGACTGGTTAAGAAAAATCGACGTTTATGTGATGTAAATCAGTAACAAAGATTGCTATCTACTCATGGATAGCAGAACATAGTTATCGTTAACGAATTGAATATGACTTTGGACTTATGAAGAAAAGAAGACCTTCTTTGCAGGATGTTGCTGACCAAGTTGGCGTCACGAAAATGACGGTGAGCCGTTTTTTACGAAACCCAGAGCAGGTTTCGGCATCTTTACGTGAAAAAATTGCCGCGGCCGTTGAGGCATCTGGCTATATTCCGAATAAAGCGCCTGATATTTTATCGAATGCAACTAGCCATGCCATCGGGGTGTTGCTTCCTTCATTGACCAACCAAGTTTTCGCCGAAGTGATCCGTGGAATTGAAGCAGTAACAGACCGCCATGGTTACCAGACGATGTTAGCTCACTATGGCTATCTACCCGAAAAAGAAGAAGAACGCCTGACATCATTGCTTTCTTATAATATCGATGGTGTCATTTTAGCGGAACGCACCCACACGGAACGAACGCTACGCATGTTAAAAACTGCGGGTATCCCTGTTGTTGAAATTATGGACAGCATTTCACCGTGTTTAGATATCGCGGTGGGTATCGATAACTTTGAAGCGTCCCGCCAAATGACGCGAGCGATGATTGAACGCGGTTGCCGTAAAGTCGTATACTTAGGGGCAAGGCATGATGAACGTACTTTTATCCGCTTAAAGGGGTACGAACAAGCGATGCTTGATGCCAAACTTGAGCCGCGTAATGTCATGACACAGGCTAGCTCATCTTATTCATTAGGCGCGCAATTATTGCATGATTGCCGTGCTAAATACCCTGACACCGACGGCCTGTTTTGTACCAATGATGACTTGGCGATAGGCGCTATTTTTGAATGTCAGCGTTTGGGTATTCAAATTCCGCAAGACCTCGCCATTTCAGGGTTCCACGGCCATGATGTTGGCCAAGTGATGACGCCAAAATTGGCAAGTATTCTAACACCAAGAGACCAAATGGGGCGAAAAGCAGCGGAAGTGCTCTTGGCTCGAATGTCAGGTAAGAAGCTAGCCCAGACGCATTTTGATGTGGGGTTTTCTGTTTTAACCGGCGAAAGTATCTAATTTCCCGTTATACTTCAAATTATAGGGGGGTGGCTGCTCTCGGCTACTCAGGTCACATACTGGTGATTCCTCGTCATACTTTAAGCTGTCGCGTTGTTGCCTGCACTCGTCAACCCTTGTCACATACTAGTGTATGCTTCTAGGGATTGTCTCGCTTGGCGCCTAGCAATTCCTCGTCATACTTCCTGCTGTCGCGTTGTTGCCAGCACTCACCAACCCTAGTCACATACTTGTGTATGCTCCTAGGGCTTGCCTCGCTTGGCGCCTAGCGACAGCACGAATTATTTAGAGGAATATTTGAAGAGAAGTACTAAAGTTTAAATATACTTTTTGTTTCACAAGCTTTGCTTGCTTCTTCACTTACCCCTTCTGAAGTCAGTTTGAGAGTATCATCACAGATCTGTTCTCTTCTTCGCCAATTTGATTGCCAAATAAATCCGCACTGATGATAATGTTACCCGTAACTTGTTACCGGTAACAATGCCGGTTTTTAACTAAAGCCAGGACAATAGTGAATATCTGAGGAGTTTCCGATGAATGATACCCAAAAACAAAACTATACATTTGTACTAATGGGGGTATCGGGTAGTGGTAAGTCTGCTGTCGCTACAGGTGTTGCACAGCAACTGCAAGCTGCCTTCCTTGATGGTGACTTTCTGCACCCTAAATCAAATATTTTAAAAATGGCATCAGGCCATGCCTTAAATGATGACGACCGTAAACCTTGGTTAGTCGCACTAAATAATGCCATTTTTGCTATGCAAAGAACGAACGGAATATCGCTGGTGGTCAGCTCTGCGCTGAAAAAAAGCTATCGAGATATCTTAAGAGAGGGGAACCATAACCTCTATTTTATCTACTTAAAAGGTGATGCGGTTGTTATCGAAGAAAGATTAAAAGCACGCAAAGGGCACTTCTTTAAGCCTGATATGCTGAAATCACAATTTGATGCCTTGCAAGAACCTGGTGCGGATGAACCTGATGTACAGGTGGTTGATATTCGCCCATCATTAGAAAACGTGATTGAAAATACGTGTTCTACGATCCGTAAGATTGTCGCTGGAGATAACTAATGAATACCCCAGAAACATTAAGTACGTTAACGCTGGTGCTAACGGCAGTTGGCTCGGTCGTTTTACTGCTCTTTTTAGTGATGTATGCACGGCTACATGCCTTTGTGGCACTCATGATCGTTTCTATTGGTGCTGGTTTATTTTCAGGTATGCCAGTACAACAAATCACCGAAACTATGCAAAAAGGGATGGCTGGAACCTTAGGTTTCCTTGCTATCGTCGTGGCCTTAGGTGCGATGTTCGGTAAAATTTTGCATGAAACGGGTGCATTAGACCAAGTTGCCAATAAGTTACTCAATTTATTCGGCGAAAAACATGCCCATTATGCCGTGGGTATTGCAGGGTTAATTTGTGCCTTACCCCTATTTTTCGATGTAGCGATTGTATTGTTAATCGGCGTGGTATTTGCGGTGGCAAACCGTACAGGCCATAACGTTGTTCGCTTAGCTATCCCGCTGTTTGCTGGGGTTGCGGCTGCGGCGGCTTTCTTACTGCCGGGGCCAACTCCGATGTTGGTTGCTTCGCAAATGGGCGCAGATTACGGCTGGATGATTTTAATCGGTTTGTGTGCGGCTATCCCAAGTATGATTTTGGCGGGGCCATTATATGGTCGTTTTATTAGCCAATTTGTTCACATCGACATTCCTGCGGATTATAAAGCGCCAAGTACAGAACACGGTAAAATGCCAAGTTTCGGTTTCAGTTTGTGTTTAGTGCTATTCCCACTTGTTCTGGTTGGTTTAAAAACGATTGGTACGCATTTAGTTGAAAAAGGTTCTACGTTAGAGCATTGGTTAGAATTTATTGGTCACCCATTCACTGCATTACTGTTAGCGTGTTTACTGGCTATCTACGGTTTAGGTTTCCGTTATGGCATGAACAAAGAAAAAGTGATGGAAGTGTGTTCTGCTGCTATCCAACCTGCGGGGATTATTCTGTTAGTCACCGGTGCTGGTGGCGTATTTAAGCAAATCTTAGTGGATTCAGGCGTTGGTCCAGCACTCGGTGATTCATTAATTGGCGCAGGTCTGCCAATCGCGGTTGCTTGCTTCGTGCTTGCAGGGGCTGTGCGTGTTATCCAAGGGTCAGCAACAGTTGCTTGTTTAACGGCAGTCGGTTTAGTGCTACCTGTTATCAGTGAACTAGGGTATTCAGGTGCACAATTGGCGGCGTTAGCTATCTGTATTTCAGGTGGTTCATTGATTTTAAGCCACGTAAATGACTCAGGTTTCTGGTTGTTTGGTAAATTTACCGGCGCAACAGAAGCACAGACCCTGAAAACTTGGACGGTTATGGAAACTATCCTTGGTACGACAGGGGCAATTGTCGGTATGATTTTCTTCGTTTTCTTATAATGCGGTTATAAAAACGTATTAGAGTCAAATTCATTGAATTAAAACGTCATCAAAACGCCCACAATTAAGTGGGCATTTTGGTTTATTAGCTCAAGCTAATTTTAGGAATGATAATTTCACTGTGCTGTTGTGGGGAGATGTGTTTAGTATGGCTCGATGATAACGCAATATGCTTTGTAAAAAATGGGATCAGCCCTAAGTCATGAGTAGAAAAGAAAATAATTGATTTATCTAATTCAAACTCTTGTTTCATTAACTGTAGGAATGTGATGGCATCAGAGGTAGCCATAAATGATGTCGATTCGTCTAAAAATATCATGTCAGGTTGTTTTAGTAGTGCCAGAGCGAGTTGTAATTTTTGTTTTTCCCCTGTAGATGCCGCGATGTCGGTAGCGAGTGTATCGTCTAATGTTTCTTTGCTAAGCAGTAAGCTTGGGCAACATAGTTTGGTAAGGCGAACAATTATGTCGTTATCGAAGACACCGTAGAAATTAAAATTGTCACGAATACTGCCATTAATGAATGTTGAAATACCATTATGGTAGGCAATTTTTTCTGTTAAAAAGGATTGGGAAATTTCATCGATACCAATATCATTGATTGTTATATCCCCTGATGAGTATTCCGAAGTCCCACATAAGGCTTTCATTAGTGATGTCTTTCCTACTCCTGAAATACCCGTAATACCGATAATATCACCAGGCTTGGCTTCAATATTGAACTGGTTAATAATAGTTTTACCATTAATATTAATGCTAAGATTTTTTGCACTAAAATGTTTTATCGAATCTGTTGCTATGCCATCTATTTTGAAATGAATGAGTGGATTGTTTTTTAACTGATCAATACTGGATCTGATATGAAATAGATGTGTTTTTACGATGAATAAGCGATTAATTGCACTTGTGATTGCACCTGAAAGTCGGCCATTAATGATCATTACGGCAATAACAGAAGCTAAGCTTAAGCTTCCTTCACCGATAGCCAAATAGCTAGCTATGTACATTACTATCATGGATAAAAACGTATTTACTTTGATAATTTCCATCCAATGGTGATTGGCCTCGTTTAGTTTTAATTTTATTTTTTCATCTTCATTGGTTTTTATACTGATGTACTGCTTAAAATGGTCATCTCTGGCAAAAAAAAGCTCATGCTTTTTTTGCTCTAACGAGTAGTACATGGCTGATTTTTCATAGTTTAAGGTATTAGCCCGCAGCATATTTTTGTAGGAAAGAAAGCGGACGTGCAGACATAAAAAGATAAGCCCAGCGTAATAACTCAATAGCAATAACGAGTAAAGTCCTAACATGCCAAAAATACAAAATGAAAATAAAATGGCTAACCCGATATCATAAATAATTTGTGGTTTAATTTCCCATACCTGTAAGATTGATGCTTCTGCAGTTCTCACCTTAATTGAGGCACTCTTACAACTAGATTGTTTTAATAAGCTCACGAAATAACGATTAAAAGTGCTGATATTAAGCTTTATTTTTTTTATATTCTGTTCATGAATAATGTGTTTAATAAAGAATTCTAAGCCAATAACGACAATGAAAATAAAACTAATATATAAGAGTGAGCTTATGGACTCACTATAAACCAGTCGGGAATTAAAAAGGTTTGAATACAAAGGTAATAATAACGCAAATACAATTAAAGGTAGTGAAAATAAAGTTGATTTTGGTGTTAATTTAATCAGTGAATGATATATACTCTCTTTATTAAGTGTGTTTTCACATGCGGAGAATAAAAATAAATGTTTATTTTCAATTAGTTGTTTGGTTATCGCTATATCGGTTGTTAAATTGGTTAGCTGACCTCGATGATTTTTGATGATGATATATTTTCCATCTGTTATCTCCATAATAAAGAGAGCAGGTAGCTTTTTTTCACTAAAATCAGAAAGAGACATATATTGATAAGTGAAAAAATCATTATTAATAAATTCGTTTATATTGTTTAGTATATATTTATTGTCATACGAGAGTGCTGGGGGGGTAAATGGCTCTCCTAATATCTTAAAATATTGATTAATGACATCATGGAAATTACTTTCTTTCATTATCTTCACTCTTCAAGAAGCAAGCGTTAACCCCTTGATTATCTTCAATAGGCTTTAAAGCTTTAATGTGTATATTAGACGTATTTTTTTTAATTAATACCGTGTTATAGATGGTGTAGGTCATAGCTGCGTCAAACGATATGTTATTTCCATAACTGCAATAAATATTAATAGATTTTACTTTTTTATGATCAATTAATTTTAAGGTGTCATGGCTAAACATTAACGACTTCATGATGTTATTGCCATTACGATTATCGTTATTTGTAGATGAAGAAGCATCAGTATTGTTGTTATCAATTCCGATAAATGTAGCTTTACCTTTATTTTTCTCAGCGTCCATCGTACTCGATAACACATTGGCTAAGAGCACAGCCATCAGCAATGTCATGGTTGCTACGGCAGCAGATAATGCAGAAATAAAACCTAACATAAGTCACCAAACGTTAAATGTAATGTTATCGCTAATTAATGCGGTTAAATAATGAAGCAGTGAAATCTCTTTACTAGAGA
>JAREYC010000056.1:32500-35000 GCA_030015325.1 Cryptoblepharus egeriae | reverse complement strand
AGCAGCATGGGGGTCAGCCTCCTTGGTCTTCCCGTTTCAAATCAATCAATCGATCGATCGATCAAAGAAGCACGCGCCTCAGGATCCCCCGGCGCACCCGTGGCACGCGCAGGCCGGTCCGCGGGGAACGGCCGCACGAGTTCCGCTTCCAGGGAACCTTCCCCCGGCTGTCGCCTTCATGCAGGGGGCCCGGGTGTATCCGTCAGAAGCAGGACTCCCCCGGTCTGCCCGTTGGAAGTACAGTTCCAGTACGCTAAAGCCGTTCTGCCCTTAGGCTGCAATGGAAGTCTGCCTCCCCGGCTGCTCGCAGGAGCAGCATGGGGATAGGCCTCCCGGGTCCACCTGTTTAAAAAAAAAAAAAAAAAAAAAGGGGGGGGGGAGAAAAGGAAGGTGCCCGACGAGGTGTCACGCTTCCCTTGTCTTCCCGTAAGAGGCGCAGGCAGGGAAGGCTGCTTCCCTGGCCTACTCGCAGGCGCAGCCTGGTTCTCCCTGGTCCACCCGTAGGAAAGCAGCGGAGGTCGGACCCCCCGGTCTACCCGCGACAGGCGCACCGTTCGACTGGTATACACCCGAGAGGCCGCGAAGGCCGGCGTGCCTGGTTTACCCGCTAAAAAAGAAAGAAAGAAACAAACAAAACAACAACAAAACACCCACAAAAACAAAAAAAAAAAAAGGGGCGGGGGGGGGGGAGAGAAAAGGGTGCCCCCGCGCGGTGTCAGGCTTCTTCTTGCGTTCCCGTAAGGTGCGCAGGCGTTGGACGCCCCTGGTGTCCCCGTGGGACCGTGACGCGCGTCAGGATTTTCCTAGTCTACCCACCGTGGGCCCGGGAAGCCACCCGGGGGCGGGGCGGAGGGGGGGGCGCGCTTCCGCACCAGCCCCGCCCGCAGGGAAGGTTTCCCGGAGGTCTGTTTGACGCAGGGGGCTCGTGTGTACAAGGCAGAAGCAGGACTCCCTGGTCTACCCATTGGAAAGCATGGGCGCGGAAGTCCCGATGAGGTAGAATCTGACTCCGGCGCCCGGGAAGGAGTTCCAGGAGGCCGGGCGGATTCGGCCGGCGGCGGTCCTATGTCGGGCGGCCGGGGGTCCCACAGGCGCGCGCCTGCGGGTTAGCGGGAGAGGGTCTGCCGGGGGACCCTTCGAGGAGGAAAGCTTCCCGGGAGAGGTGCGCGTCTCCCGGCGGCGTGGACCAGCGTGAGTCGCTCCGACCTCCGGAGCCCGGCCCGAAGCCGACCTCCGCGCCCGCGAAAGGGTTCCAGGAGGCCGGCGAGACTCGGGGCTCCGTGGCCGCCCCCAGGTTGAGGCGCACAACCCCGGAAAAGGGTGGCGTGCGGTCGCGGCGACGCAGGCCACCCCGGGGACGGCCTCCGTAAGCCGGCCCGCCGCACGGCAGGAGAGGCGCGGAAGTCCCGATGGGGTAGAATCTGACCGCGGCGCCCGGGAAGGAGTTCCAGGAGGTCGGACGGACTCGGCCGGCGGCGGGCCTATGTCGGGCGGCCGGGGGTCCCACAGGCGCGCGCCTGCGGGTTAGAGGGAGAGGGTCTGCCGGGGGACCCTTCGAGGAGGAAAGCTTCCCGGGAGAGGTGCGCGTCTCCCGGCGGCGTGGACCAGCGTGAGTCGCTCCGACCTCCGGAGCCCGGCCCGAAGCCGACCTCCGCGCCCGCGAAAGGGTTCCAGGAGGCCGGCGAGACTCGGGGCTCCGTGGCCGCCCCCAGGTTGAGGCGCACAACCCCGGAAAAGGGTGGCGTGCGGTCGCGGCGACGCAGGCCACCCCGGGGACGGCCTCCGTAAGCCGGCCCGCCGCACGGCAGGAGAGGCGCGGAAGTCCCGATGGGGTAGAATCTGACCGCGGCGCCCGGGAAGGAGTTCCAGGAGGTCGGACGGACTCGGCCGGCGGCGGACCTATGTCGGGCGGCCGGGGGTCCCACAGGCGTGCGCCTGCGGGTTAGCGGGAGAGCGCCAGCCGGGGGACCCTCCGTGGCGACAAGCTTCCCCGTGAAGGGTGCGCGTCTCCCGTCGGCGTGGACCAGCGCGTCAACACGCCCCCCCCCAACACGGCTTCCACGGCCGCGTAAGGGGTTCCGGCGGGTCTCCGACACCGCCTCGACGGGTCCGGGCGGTCAAGTCCCACGGTTTTTCCTGGTCTACCCATCGGAGCGCGGCCCGGGGGGGGGGGGGGGGCCGGCGCGCGGCAGACGGACGACCCTCCCAGGCAGAAAGCTTCCCGCGAGCGTCGAGGGTCTCCAAGGCGCGTGGACCAGCGAGAGAACCCGCCCGCCGGCCGCCGCCGCCCCCCCCCCCCACGGAGCCCCGGCTCCCCCACCCGGATTCCACTAGCGGGAACGGGTGCCGGCGTGTCCCCTTCTACCCCGCCTCGACGGGTCCGGGCGGCAAAGTCCCACGGGCTTTCCTGGTCTACCCATTGGAACGCATGGGCGCGGAAGTCCCGATGGGGTAGAATCCGACTCCGGCGGCCGGGTCGCGGTTCCGGGAGGTCGGACGA
>JAREYC010000056.1:20000-22500 GCA_030015325.1 Cryptoblepharus egeriae | reverse complement strand
GGCTTTACCCGTAAGGAGATCCGGGGGGGGGGGAGGAGGAGGAGGAGACGGGATGCCAATCCGTAACCGAGATGAGCTCAGGCGGGGGAGAGATGCTTTACCCAGGAGTAGTACAGGCGGGCGGGCGGAGGTCTTCCGTCCCTGACGATCTGAGGAACAGGGGACTGGCGCCCTGGAGTTCCCGTTATAAACCTAGGGAAAGGGAGTCCAGGTCTACCCGTAACAAATACAGGTATACCCGTCAGAAGACGGGAAGGTCGGCGCGCCGCCCCCCCCCCCCGGTCTACCCCGAGAGATGGAAGCGGGTTCCCCGGTCTGCCCGTAGGAAGCAAAGGAGGCGAGCGTCCACGGTCTACCCTCAAGAAGGACGCGGTTCCCCAGTTGTACCCACAGTTGTACCCCGGTTGTCGAGGCTCCCCTGGTCTAGCCGCTGGAGCAGCATGGGGGTCAGCCTCCTTGGTCTTCCCGTTTCAAATCAATCAATCGATCGATCGATCAAAGAAGCACGCGCCTCAGGATCCCCCGGCGCACCCGTGGCACGCGCAGGCCGGTCCGCGGGGAACGGCCGCACGAGTTCCGCTTCCAGGGAACCTTCCCCCGGCTGTCGCCTTCATGCAGGGGGCCCGGGTGTATCCGTCAGAAGCAGGACTCCCCCGGTCTGCCCGTTGGAAGTACAGTTCCAGTACGCTAAAGCCGTTCTGCCCTTAGGCTGCAATGGAAGTCTGCCTCCCCGGCTGCTCGCAGGAGCAGCATGGGGATAGGCCTCCCGGGTCCACCTGTTTAAAAAAAAAAAAAAAAAAAAAGGGGGGGGGGAGAAAAGGAAGGTGCCCGACGAGGTGTCACGCTTCCCTTGTCTTCCCGTAAGAGGCGCAGGCAGGGAAGGCTGCTTCCCTGGCCTACTCGCAGGCGCAGCCTGGTTCTCCCTGGTCCACCCGTAGGAAAGCAGCGGAGGTCGGACCCCCCGGTCTACCCGCGACAGGCGCACCGTTCGACTGGTATACACCCGAGAGGCCGCGAAGGCCGGCGTGCCTGGTTTACCCGCTAAAAAAGAAAGAAAGAAAGAAACAAAACAACAACAAAACACCCACAAAAACAAAAAAAAAAAAAAAAAAAGGGGGGGTGGGGGGGGGAGAGAAAAGGGTGCCCCCGCGCGGTGTCAGGCTTCTTCTTGCGTTCCCGTAAGGTGCGCAGGCGTTGGACGCCCCTGGTGTCCCCGTGGGACCGTGACGCGCGTCAGGATTTTCCTAGTCTACCCACCGTGGGCCCGGGAAGCCACCCGGGGGCGGGGCGGAGGGGGGGGGGCGCGCTTCCGCACCAGCCCCGCCCGCAGGGAAGGTTTCCCGGAGGTCTGTTTGACGCAGGGGGCTCGTGTGTACAAGGCAGAAGCAGGACTCCCTGGTCTACCCATTGGAAAGCATGGGCGCGGAAGTCCCGATGAGGTAGAATCTGACTCCGGCGCCCGGGAAGGAGTTCCAGGAGGCCGGGCGGATTCGGCCGGCGGCGGTCCTATGTCGGGCGGCCGGGGGTCCCACAGGCGCGCGCCTGCGGGTTAGCGGGAGAGGGTCTGCCGGGGGACCCTTCGAGGAGGAAAGCTTCCCGGGAGAGGTGCGCGTCTCCCGGCGGCGTGGACCAGCGTGAGTCGCTCCGACCTCCGGAGCCCGGCCCGAAGCCGACCTCCGCGCCCGCGAAAGGGTTCCAGGAGGCCGGCGAGACTCGGGGCTCCGTGGCCGCCCCCAGGTTGAGGCGCACAACCCCGGAAAAGGGTGGCGTGCGGTCGCGGCGACGCAGGCCACCCCGGGGACGGCCTCCGTAAGCCGGCCCGCCGCACGGCAGGAGAGGCGCGGAAGTCCCGATGGGGTAGAATCTGACCGCGGCGCCCGGGAAGGAGTTCCAGGAGGTCGGACGGACTCGGCCGGCGGCGGGCCTATGTCGGGCGGCCGGGGGTCCCACAGGCGCGCGCCTGCGGGTTAGAGGGAGAGGGTCTGCCGGGGGACCCTTCGAGGAGGAAAGCTTCCCGGGAGAGGTGCGCGTCTCCCGGCGGCGTGGACCAGCGTGAGTCGCTCCGACCTCCGGAGCCCGGCCCGAAGCCGACCTCCGCGCCCGCGAAAGGGTTCCAGGAGGCCGGCGAGACTCGGGGCTCCGTGGCCGCCCCCAGGTTGAGGCGCACAACCCCGGAAAAGGGTGGCGTGCGGTCGCGGCGACGCAGGCCACCCCGGGGACGGCCTCCGTAAGCCGGCCCGCCGCACGGCAGGAGAGGCGCGGAAGTCCCGATGGGGTAGAATCTGACCGCGGCGCCCGGGAAGGAGTTCCAGGAGGTCGGACGGACTCGGCCGGCGGCGGACCTATGTCGGGCGGCCGGGGGTCCCACAGGCGTGCGCCTGCGGGTTAGCGGGAGAGCGCCAGCCGGGGGACCCTCCGTGGCGACAAGCTTCCCCGTGAAGGGTGCGCGTCTCCCGTCGGCGTGGACCAGCGCGTCAACACGCCCCCCCCCAACACGGCT
>JAREYC010000056.1:7500-10000 GCA_030015325.1 Cryptoblepharus egeriae | reverse complement strand
GGCCCCGGGTCTACCCGTGACGCGTACTCCGCCCCGCCTACGGGCGGGCCGTAACCGGCTCGAGTTCCGAAAGTCTCCGGCGACGTCGCGGACGAGGTCGGTACGGGCCGCACCCGTACGGGGGTGGCGGGGGGGGGAGCGCGACGCTCCGCCCGTAAAAGGCGCGAGAAGTCTTCGGGCCTGTGAGCGATCCTCTTCCCGGGGTCAGAACGGGAAAGCGAGAGGCCGTCACAGGCTCCGCACGTGAGAAGTCCCCGTCCCGGGGAGGGGGGCGCGGCGGCGCGACGACGACGCCGTACCCGAAACGAGCACGGGCGGGCGCGAGACTCGACCCGGGCGAGACGGGTGCGGGTCTGTACAAACGGGTCTGTGAGCGGCCGTGTCGGCCTACCCGAGGCGCGCACAGGCAGGCGGGAGCCACGGGGCCCGGGCAAGACATCCGCAGGCTTTACCCGTAAGGAGATCCGGGGGGGGGGGAGGAGGAGGAGGAGACGGGATGCCAATCCGTAACCGAGATGAGCTCAGGCGGGGGAGAGATGCTTTACCCAGGAGTAGTACAGGCGGGCGGGCGGAGGTCTTCCGTCCCTGACGATCTGAGGAACAGGGGACTGGCGCCCTGGAGTTCCCGTTATAAACCTAGGGAAAGGGAGTCCAGGTCTACCCGTAACAAATACAGGTATACCCGTCAGAAGACGGGAAGGTCGGCGCGCCGCCCCCCCCCCCCGGTCTACCCCGAGAGATGGAAGCGGGTTCCCCGGTCTGCCCGTAGGAAGCAAAGGAGGCGAGCGTCCACGGTCTACCCTCAAGAAGGACGCGGTTCCCCAGTTGTACCCACAGTTGTACCCCGGTTGTCGAGGCTCCCCTGGTCTAGCCGCTGGAGCAGCATGGGGGTCAGCCTCCTTGGTCTTCCCGTTTCAAATCAATCAATCGATCGATCGATCAAAGAAGCACGCGCCTCAGGATCCCCCGGCGCACCCGTGGCACGCGCAGGCCGGTCCGCGGGGAACGGCCGCACGAGTTCCGCTTCCAGGGAACCTTCCCCCGGCTGTCGCCTTCATGCAGGGGGCCCGGGTGTATCCGTCAGAAGCAGGACTCCCCCGGTCTGCCCGTTGGAAGTACAGTTCCAGTACGCTAAAGCCGTTCTGCCCTTAGGCTGCAATGGAAGTCTGCCTCCCCGGCTGCTCGCAGGAGCAGCATGGGGATAGGCCTCCCGGGTCCACCTGTTTAAAAAAAAAAAAAAAAAAAAAGGGGGGGGGGAGAAAAGGAAGGTGCCCGACGAGGTGTCACGCTTCCCTTGTCTTCCCGTAAGAGGCGCAGGCAGGGAAGGCTGCTTCCCTGGCCTACTCGCAGGCGCAGCCTGGTTCTCCCTGGTCCACCCGTAGGAAAGCAGCGGAGGTCGGACCCCCCGGTCTACCCGCGACAGGCGCACCGTTCGACTGGTATACACCCGAGAGGCCGCGAAGGCCGGCGTGCCTGGTTTACCCGCTAAAAAAGAAAGAAAGAAACAAACAAAACAACAACAAAACACCCACAAAAACAAAAAAAAAAAAAGGGGCGGGGGGGGGGGAGAGAAAAGGGTGCCCCCGCGCGGTGTCAGGCTTCTTCTTGCGTTCCCGTAAGGTGCGCAGGCGTTGGACGCCCCTGGTGTCCCCGTGGGACCGTGACGCGCGTCAGGATTTTCCTAGTCTACCCACCGTGGGCCCGGGAAGCCACCCGGGGGCGGGGCGGAGGGGGGGGCGCGCTTCCGCACCAGCCCCGCCCGCAGGGAAGGTTTCCCGGAGGTCTGTTTGACGCAGGGGGCTCGTGTGTACAAGGCAGAAGCAGGACTCCCTGGTCTACCCATTGGAAAGCATGGGCGCGGAAGTCCCGATGAGGTAGAATCTGACTCCGGCGCCCGGGAAGGAGTTCCAGGAGGCCGGGCGGATTCGGCCGGCGGCGGTCCTATGTCGGGCGGCCGGGGGTCCCACAGGCGCGCGCCTGCGGGTTAGCGGGAGAGGGTCTGCCGGGGGACCCTTCGAGGAGGAAAGCTTCCCGGGAGAGGTGCGCGTCTCCCGGCGGCGTGGACCAGCGTGAGTCGCTCCGACCTCCGGAGCCCGGCCCGAAGCCGACCTCCGCGCCCGCGAAAGGGTTCCAGGAGGCCGGCGAGACTCGGGGCTCCGTGGCCGCCCCCAGGTTGAGGCGCACAACCCCGGAAAAGGGTGGCGTGCGGTCGCGGCGACGCAGGCCACCCCGGGGACGGCCTCCGTAAGCCGGCCCGCCGCACGGCAGGAGAGGCGCGGAAGTCCCGATGGGGTAGAATCTGACCGCGGCGCCCGGGAAGGAGTTCCAGGAGGTCGGACGGACTCGGCCGGCGGCGGGCCTATGTCGGGCGGCCGGGGGTCCCACAGGCGCGCGCCTGCGGGTTAGAGGGAGAGGGTCTGCCGGGGGACCCTTCGAGGAGGAAAGCTTCCCGGGAGAGGTGCGCGTCTCCCGGCGGCGTGGACCAGCGTGAGTCGCTCCG
>JAREYC010000055.1:37500-39155 GCA_030015325.1 Cryptoblepharus egeriae | reverse complement strand
CCCGGTCTGCCCGTGGGAAGCAAAGGAGGTGAGCGTCCACGGTCTACCCACAAGAAGGACGCGGTTCCCCAGTTGTACCCACAGTTGTACCCCAGTTGTCGAGGCTCCCCTGGTGTAGCCGCTGGAGCAGCATGGGGGTCAGCCTCCTTGGTCTTCCCGTTTCAAATCAACCAATCAATCAATCAATCAATCTATCGATCGATCGATCGATAAAAGAAGCACGCGCCTCAGGATCCCCCGGCGCACCCGTGGCACGCGCAGGCCGGTCCGCGGGGAACGTCCGCACGAGTTCCGCTTCCAGGGAACCTTCCCCCGGCTGTCGCCTTCATGCAGGGGGCCCGGGTGTATCCGTCAGAAGCAGGACTCCCCCGGTCTGCCCGTTGGAAGTACAGTTCCAGTACGCTAAAGCCGTTCTGCCCTTAGGCTGCAATGGAAGTCTGCCTCCCCGGCTGCTCGCAGGAGCAGCATGGGGATAGGCCTCCCGGGTCCACCTGTTTAAAAAAAAAAAAAGGGGGGGGGGAGAAAAGGAAGGTGCCCGACGAGGTGTCACGCTTCCCTTGTCTTCCCGTAAGAGGCGCAGGCAGGGAAGGCTGCTTCCCTGGCCTACTCGCAGGCGCAGCCTGGTTCTCCCTGGTCCACCCGTAGGAAAGCAGCGGAGGTGGGACCCCCCGGTCTACCCGCGACAGGCGCACCGTTCGACTGGTATACACCCGAGAGGCCGCGAAGGCCGGCGTGCCTGGTTTACCCGCTAAAAAAGAAAGAAAGAAACAAACAAAACAACAACAAAACACCCACAAAAACAAAAAAAAAAGGGGCGGGGGGGGGGAGAGAAAAGGGTGCCCCCGCGCGGTGTCAGGCTTCTTCTTGCGTTCCCGTAAGGTGCGCAGGCGTTGGACGCCCCTGGTGTCCCCGTGGGACCGTGACGCGCGTCAGGATTTTCCTAGTCTACCCACCGTGGGCCCGGGAAGCCACCCGGGGGCGGGGCGGAGGGGGGGGGCGCGCTTCCGCACGAGCCCCGCCCGCAGGGAAGGTTTCCCGGAGGTCTCTTTGACGCAGGGGGCTCGTGTGTACAAGGCAGAAGCAGGACTCCCTGGTCTACCCATTGGAAAGCATGGGCGCGGAAGTCCCGATGAGGTAGAATCTGACTCCGGCGCCCGGGAAGGAGTTCCAGGAGGCCGGGCGGATTCGGCCGGCGGCGGTCCTAGGTCGGGCGGCCGGGGGTCCCACAGGCGCGCGCCTGCGGGTTAGCGGGAGAGGGTCTGCCGGGGGACTCTTCGAGGAGGAAAGCTTCCCGGGAGAGGTGCGCGTCTCCCGGCGGCGTGGACCAGCGTGAGTCGCTCCGACCTCCGGAGCCCGGCCCGAAGCCGACCTCCGCGCCCGCGAAAGGGTTCCAGGAGGCCGGCGAGACTCGGGGCTCCGTGGCCGCCCCCAGGTTGAGGCGCACAACCCCGGAAAAGGGTGGCGTGCGTTCGCGGCGACGCAGGCCACCCCGGGGACGGCCTCCGTAAGCCGGCCCGCCGCACGGCAGGAGAGGCGCGGAAGTCCCGATGGGGTAGAATCTGACCGCGGCGCCCGGGAAGGAGTTCCAGGAGGTCGGACGGACTCGGCCGGCGGCGGGCCTATGTCGGGCGGCCGGGGGTCCCACAGGCGCGCGC
>JAREYC010000055.1:22500-25000 GCA_030015325.1 Cryptoblepharus egeriae | reverse complement strand
CACCCGTAGGAAAGCAGCGGAGGTCGGACCCCCCGGTCTACCCGCGACAGGCGCACCGTTCGACTGGTATACACCCGAGAGGCCGCGAAGGCCGGCGTGCCTGGTTTACCCGCTAAAAAAGAAAGAAAGAAAGAAAGAAAGAAAACAACAACAAAACACCCACAAAAACAAAAAAAAAAAAAAAAAAAAAAAAGGGGCGGGGGGGGGGAGAGAAAAGGGTGCCCCCGCGCGGTGTCAGGCTTCTTCTTGCGTTCCCGTAAGGTGCGCAGGCGTTGGACGCCCCTGGTGTCCCCGTGGGACCGTGACGCGCGTCAGGATTTTCCTAGTCTACCCACCGTGGGCCCGGGAAGCCACCCGGGGGCGGGGCGGAGGGGGGGCGCGCTTCCGCACGAGCCCCGCCCGCAGGGAAGGTTTCCCGGAGGTCTCTTTGACGCAGGGGGCTCGTGTGTACAAGGCAGAAGCAGGACTCCCTGGTCTACCCATTGGAAAGCATGGGCGCGGAAGTCCCGATGAGGTAGAATCTGACTCCGGCGCCCGGGAAGGAGTTCCAGGAGGCCGGGCGGATTCGGCCGGCGGCGGTCCTATGTCGGGCGGCCGGGGGTCCCACAGGCGTGCGCCTGCGGGTTAGCGGGAGAGGGTCTGCCGGGGGACCCTTCGAGGAGGAAAGCTTCCCGGGAGAGGTGCGCGTCTCCCGGCGGCGTGGACCAGCGTGAGTCGCTCCGACCTCCGGAGCCCGGCCCGAAGCCGACCTCCGCGCCCGCGAAAGGGTTCCAGGAGGCCGGCGAGACTCGGGGCTCCGTGGCCGCCCCCAGGTTGAGGCGCACAACCCCGGAAAAGGGTGGCGTGCGGTCGCGGCGACGCAGGCCACCCCGGGGACGGCCTCCGTAAGCCGGCCCGCCGCACGGCAGGAGAGGCGCGGAAGTCCCGATGGGGTAGAATCTGACCGCGGCGCCCGGGAAGGAGTTCCAGGAGGTCGGACGGATTCGGCCGGCGGCGGGCCTATGTCGGGCGGCCGGGGGTCCCACAGGCGCGCGCCTGCGGGTTAGAGGGAGAGGGTCTGCCGGGGGACCCTTCGAGGAGGAAAGCTTCCCGGGAGAGGCGCGCGTCTCCCGGCGGCGTGGACCAGCGTGAGTCGCGCCGACCTCCGGAGCCCGGCCCGAAGCCGACCTCCGCGCCCGCGAAAGGGTTCCAGGAGGCCGGCGAGACTCGGGGCTCCGTGGCCGCCCCCCCAGGTTGAGGCGCACAACCCCGGAAAAGGGTGGCGTGCGGTCGCGGCGACGCAGGCCACCCAGGGGACGGCCTCCGTAAGCCGGCCCGCCGCACGGCAGGAGAGGCGCGGAAGTCCCGATGGGGTAGAATCTGACCGCGGCGCCCGGGAAGGAGTTCCAGGAGGTCGGACGGATTCGGCCGGCGGCGGGCCTATGTCGGGCGGCCGGGGGTCCCACAGGCGCGCGCCTGCGGGTTAGAGGGAGAGGGTCTGCCGGGGGACCCTTCGAGGAGGAAAGCTTCCCGGGAGAGGTGCGCGTCTCCCGGCGGCGTGGACCAGCGTGAGTCGCTCCGACCTCCGGAGCCCGGCCCGAAGCCGACCTCCGCGCCCGCGAAAGGGTTCCAGGAGGCCGTCGAGACTCGGGGCTCCGTGGCCGCCCCCAGGTTGAGGCGCACAACCCCGGAAAAGGGTGGCGTGCGGTCGCGGCGACTCAGGCCACCCCGGGGACGGCCTCCGTAAGCCGGCCCGCCGCACGGCAGGAGAGGCGCGGAAGTCCCGATGGGGTAGAATCTGACCGCGGCGCCCGGGAAGGAGTTCCAGGAGGTCGGACGGACTCGGCCGGCGGCGGGCCTATGTCGGGCGGCCGGGGGTCCCACAGGCGTGCGCCTGCGGGTTAGCGGGAGAGCGCCAGCCGGGGGACCCTCCGTGGCGACAAGCTTCCCCCCGTGAAGGGTGCGCGTCTCCCGTCGGCGTGGACCAGCGCGTGAACACGCCCCCCCAACACGGCTTCCACGGCCGCGTAAGGGGTTCCGGCGTGTCTCCGACACCGCCTCGACGGGTCCGGGCGGTCAAGTCCCAAGGTTTTTCCTGGTCTACCCATTGGAGCGCGGCCCGGGGGGGGGGGGGGGCCGGCCGGCGCGCGGCAGACGGACGACCCTCCCAGGCAGAAAGCTTCCCGCGAGCGTGGAGGGTCTCCAAGGCGCGTGGACCAGCGAGAGAACCCGCCCGCCGGCCGCCGCCGCCCCCCCCCCACGGAGCCCCGGCTCCCCCAACCGGATTCCGCTAGCGGGAAAGGGTGCCGGCGTGTCCCCTTCTACCCCGCCTCGACGGGTCCGGGCGGCAAAGTCCCACGGGCTTTCCTGGTCTACCCATTGGAACGCATGGGCGCGGAAGTCCCGATGGGGTAGAATCCGACTCCGGCGGCCGGGTCGCGGTTCCGGGAGGTCGGACGATTTCGCCGTCGCGCCGTCGGTGGCCGGGCGCACGCAAACGGCACAGACGTGCCCGCGGAGA
>JAREYC010000055.1:10000-12500 GCA_030015325.1 Cryptoblepharus egeriae | reverse complement strand
CCACGGTCTACCCACAAGAAGGACGCGGTTCCCCAGTTGTACCCACAGTTGTACCCCAGTTGTCGAGGCTCCCCTGGTCTAGCCGCTGGAGCAGCATGGGGGTCAGCCTCCTTGGTCTTCCCGTTTCAAATCAACCAATCAATCAATCAATCGATCGATCGATCGATCGATAAAAGAAGCACGCGCCTCAGGATCCCCCGGCGCACCCGTGGCACGCGCAGGCCGGTCCGCGGGGAACGGCCGCACGAGTTCCGCTTCCAGGGAACCTTCCCCCGGCTGTCGCCTTCATGCAGGGGGCCCGGGTGTATCCGTCAGAAGCAGGACTCCCCCGGTCTGCCCGTTGGAAGTACAGTTCCAGTACGCTAAAGCCGTTCTGCCCTTAGGCTGCAATGGAAGTCTGCCTCCCCGGCTGCTCGCAGGAGCAGCATGGGGATAGGCCTCCCGGGTCCACCTGTTTAAAAAAAAAAAAAAAAAAGGGGGGGGGGGAAGAAAAGGAAGGTGCCCGACGAGGTGTCACGCTTCCCTTGTCTTCCCGTAAGAGGCGCAGGCAGGGAAGGCTGCTTCCCTGGCCTACTCGCAGGCGCAGCCTGGTTCTCCCTGGTCCACCCGTAGGAAAGCAGCGGAGGTCGGACCCCCCGGTCTACCCGCGACAGGCGCACCGTTCGACTGGTATACACCCGAGAGGCCGCGAAGGCCGGCGTGCCTGGTTTACCCGCTAAAAAAGAAAGAAAGAAAGAAAGAAAGAAAACAACAACAAAACACCCACAAAAACAAAAAAAAAAAAAAAAAAAAAAAAGGGGCGGGGGGGGGGAGAGAAAAGGGTGCCCCCGCGCGGTGTCAGGCTTCTTCTTGCGTTCCCGTAAGGTGCGCAGGCGTTGGACGCCCCTGGTGTCCCCGTGGGACCGTGACGCGCGTCAGGATTTTCCTAGTCTACCCACCGTGGGCCCGGGAAGCCACCCGGGGGCGGGGCGGAGGGGGGGCGCGCTTCCGCACGAGCCCCGCCCGCAGGGAAGGTTTCCCGGAGGTCTCTTTGACGCAGGGGGCTCGTGTGTACAAGGCAGAAGCAGGACTCCCTGGTCTACCCATTGGAAAGCATGGGCGCGGAAGTCCCGATGAGGTAGAATCTGACTCCGGCGCCCGGGAAGGAGTTCCAGGAGGCCGGGCGGATTCGGCCGGCGGCGGTCCTATGTCGGGCGGCCGGGGGTCCCACAGGCGTGCGCCTGCGGGTTAGCGGGAGAGGGTCTGCCGGGGGACCCTTCGAGGAGGAAAGCTTCCCGGGAGAGGTGCGCGTCTCCCGGCGGCGTGGACCAGCGTGAGTCGCTCCGACCTCCGGAGCCCGGCCCGAAGCCGACCTCCGCGCCCGCGAAAGGGTTCCAGGAGGCCGGCGAGACTCGGGGCTCCGTGGCCGCCCCCAGGTTGAGGCGCACAACCCCGGAAAAGGGTGGCGTGCGGTCGCGGCGACGCAGGCCACCCCGGGGACGGCCTCCGTAAGCCGGCCCGCCGCACGGCAGGAGAGGCGCGGAAGTCCCGATGGGGTAGAATCTGACCGCGGCGCCCGGGAAGGAGTTCCAGGAGGTCGGACGGATTCGGCCGGCGGCGGGCCTATGTCGGGCGGCCGGGGGTCCCACAGGCGCGCGCCTGCGGGTTAGAGGGAGAGGGTCTGCCGGGGGACCCTTCGAGGAGGAAAGCTTCCCGGGAGAGGCGCGCGTCTCCCGGCGGCGTGGACCAGCGTGAGTCGCGCCGACCTCCGGAGCCCGGCCCGAAGCCGACCTCCGCGCCCGCGAAAGGGTTCCAGGAGGCCGGCGAGACTCGGGGCTCCGTGGCCGCCCCCCCAGGTTGAGGCGCACAACCCCGGAAAAGGGTGGCGTGCGGTCGCGGCGACGCAGGCCACCCAGGGGACGGCCTCCGTAAGCCGGCCCGCCGCACGGCAGGAGAGGCGCGGAAGTCCCGATGGGGTAGAATCTGACCGCGGCGCCCGGGAAGGAGTTCCAGGAGGTCGGACGGATTCGGCCGGCGGCGGGCCTATGTCGGGCGGCCGGGGGTCCCACAGGCGCGCGCCTGCGGGTTAGAGGGAGAGGGTCTGCCGGGGGACCCTTCGAGGAGGAAAGCTTCCCGGGAGAGGTGCGCGTCTCCCGGCGGCGTGGACCAGCGTGAGTCGCTCCGACCTCCGGAGCCCGGCCCGAAGCCGACCTCCGCGCCCGCGAAAGGGTTCCAGGAGGCCGTCGAGACTCGGGGCTCCGTGGCCGCCCCCAGGTTGAGGCGCACAACCCCGGAAAAGGGTGGCGTGCGGTCGCGGCGACTCAGGCCACCCCGGGGACGGCCTCCGTAAGCCGGCCCGCCGCACGGCAGGAGAGGCGCGGAAGTCCCGATGGGGTAGAATCTGACCGCGGCGCCCGGGAAGGAGTTCCAGGAGGTCGGACGGACTCGGCCGGCGGCGGGCCTATGTCGGGCGGCCGGGGGTCCCACAGGCGTGCGCCTGCGGGTTAGCGGGAGAGCGCCA
>JAREYC010000054.1:0-40738 GCA_030015325.1 Cryptoblepharus egeriae | reverse complement strand
AATTGCAATTACAACAAGATTTACAACAAATACGCAAACAGGGTTACGGTATGTCAGTCAGTGAGATTGACGAAGGCGTACTCGGTGTATCAGCCCCTATTTTCAAAGGGAATGATGTGTTAGCGGTGGTTTCAGTTATGGCGCCTGAATTTCGTTCCACACATCGCGTAGATGAGTTTATCACTCACACTTGCCAAACGGCGCACAACATCACTAAATTGATTAACTTGGAGTAACTATGACACAACCTTTCCAATGGCAAGGGCGCACGGATGGTGAAACACAAGAACATTTGCGCATCCATCAAGTCATCAACAAACAGACACCCGCGGAGTTTGCACTTATTGGGTTTGCTTCTGATGAAGGCGTTAGACGTAATAAAGGCCGCCAAGGTGCAAAAGCGGGCCCTGATGCGATTCGTCGTCAGCTAGCAGGCTTACCAATTCATCAGCCTCTTGCAATCAAAGATAGTGGCACAGTCACTTGTGATGATGGTGACCTTGAGGCCGCACAGCGTCGTTTATCCGACGAGCTGGTTGCATTACTTGCCACTCAGCATAAACCTATCGTTCTCGGTGGTGGCCATGAAGTCGCATTTGCCAGTTTTCAAGGCTTGTTTGATTATGTTGAGCAATATCAATCAGGTAAAACAATAGGTATTATTAATTTTGATGCCCACTTTGATTTACGGGAAGCCCCGGAAGCCACCTCAGGCACACCATTTTTACAATCAGCGCGCTTATGTGAAAAACACCAACGCCCTTTCCACTATCTTTGTTTAGGGATTGCAGACCACGGCAATACCAAAGTGTTATTTGACACTGCCGATAGCTTAGGTTGCCAATATTTACGTGACAAGCAACTTAACTTTCCTAAACTTCCACAATCCATTGAAAAAATACAAAAATTCATTGATGGAGTTGATTATTTGTACGTCACGATAGACTTGGATGTTTTTTCCGCGGCCATCGCGCCGGGCGTCAGCGCTCCCGCTCCAAAAGGAATTTCAACTGAAATTTTTGATGAGCTATTTGCTGTCATTAAGGCAAGTGGAAAAATCACGTTATTTGATATCGCTGAATGTAACCCAGAATTTGATATTGACAACCATACCGCCAAACTTGCGGCTTATTTGATTTACCAATATTTATTCTAATAAAACAACACAACAATTCGACTGATAAACCAAAATACCTTTATCACAACTCAACGTGAATGCCATAAAAATAATATATTTATGAGTTGGATAGACACGATAACTTTGTGTCACAGCTCGTTTGTACGGCGATGCTGTCACTTGATTGTAAAGAATTTTATGCCTTTAGATTTCAAGTTACAGCTAGGCGGCAAGCTGGATTATCCCTAGGAGCATACTGGAGTATGTGACTAGGGTGAGCCAGTGCAGCCAACAACGCTGTAGCTGGAAAGATAAAGGTATACACACAAAGGGAAAAATATGACTTTACACCTCGACACACTCTCCACCCTCTTCCTAACGGTAATCTGCCTCCTCATGGGGATCCACTTAAAAAAACGTATCGAATGGCTACAGCGCTTTTGTATTCCATCGCCCGTTATCGGCGGTTTTCTCGTTAGTTTAATCATCTGGGGACTTAAATCATTCAATCTGGCTGAAATTAATTTTGATACCAGCTTACAAACCTTTTTGATGGTCGCTTTCTTTACCACCATTGGAATTGATGGCAGTTTCCGCATCTTAAAAAGTGGTGGTCGATTACTTTTTATCTACCTGTTTATTTGCTGGTTTGTGGTTATCTTCCAAGACACCTTCGGTGCTGGCCTTGCGCACTTATTAGGTATTGACCCTGTTATTGGTATCATGGCGGGAGGTGTTTCTCTTACAGGTGGCCATGGTGGAGCGGCAGCCTTTGGTGGGATGGCTGAAGGCCTTGGCGTACAATCTGCAACTGTGGCGGCAATCGCTGCGGCAACCTTTGGCTTAATTACAGGAAGCTTACTGGGAGGCCCAATTGCGACATTTTTAATTAAGAAATTCAATGTGCAAATTAAAGCTGATGAAAATGTTGAACGTATTCAAGTTCCTGAAACTATCGCTGGAAAGATAGAATCTATCGATGCTCATGCCTTTTTAAAAATGTTAGCCTTAGTCCTTGGTATCATGGTAATTGGCCAATTTGCTTCCGCACAATTTACCAAAGCGACGGGTTTTTCATTACCGAGTTATGTCGGCGCGATGATCATTGCCATTATTATCCGCAACATTAATGATCAAGTTGAATTTTTTCGCATTAACCAAAAGTCGGTTGACCTTATTTCCGAAGTCTCACTTGGCCTCTTTTTAACCATGGCAATGATGTCATTGAAGATTTGGGAATTAAAAGCCGTTGCTTTACCATTATTCACCATTCTATTGGCACAGGTTATTATTTTAATTCTGTTAGTGGTATTCGTTATCTTCCGTCTATTAGGCAAAAATTACGATGCCGCCGTAATGTGTGCTGGGTTAATGGGGCATGGCTTAGGTGCGACACCAAATGCAATGGCAAACATGTCTTCTGTGTGTGAACGATACAAACAAGTTTCAATGAAAGCATTCATGATTGTGCCATTAAGCGGTGCTGTACTCATTGATTTAGTGGGTATCCCTTACCACACTTGGTTGATTAACATGCTTAGCTAACAATATAGTTATATAGGAGAAGGCCTGCCCTTCTCCTTCAATCGACTCAACGACCATAATCTCACTTTCCCCATGGATATATCACTCCCCGTCTGCGTTGAAAACAGTTACACTTGTCAAAAGCTGATTTTTCAGGTGAACAATTTTGCTAACCTGTTTATAATCAGCGCCCCAAATAGAGGTATATCATGACTGCATCCACTTTTTCTGAACTTGAACTTGACGAAAGCCTAATTAACGCGCTTTCAGATAAAGGCTATCAACGTCCAACTGCGATTCAAGCAGCGGCAATTCCTGCTGCAATGGATGGTCGCGATGTTTTAGGTTCAGCCCCGACGGGAACAGGTAAAACCGCAGCGTTTTTGATACCTGCGATCCAACATTTACTTGATTTTCCTAGAAAGAAATCAGGGCCACCTCGCGTACTGGTAGTAACACCAACGCGTGAATTAGCTATGCAGGTTGCTGATCAAGCAAAAGAATTATGCGCTCATAATCACCTAGACATTGCAACTATCACTGGCGGCGTCGCTTATATGAACCACGCTGAAGTCTTCAGCGAAAACCAAGACATTGTTGTCGCAACAACAGGTCGGTTACTGCAATATATCAAGGAAGAAAATTTTGACTGCCGCGCCGTTGAAATTTTGATCCTCGATGAAGCAGACCGCATGTTAGACATGGGTTTTGCCAACGATATTGAAACTATCGCAGGTGAAACCCGTTGGCGCAAACAAACCATGTTATTTTCCGCGACTCTCGAAGGCGAAGCCATTCGTGATTTTGCTGAACGGTTATTAGAAGACCCCATTGAAATTGATGCGGACCCTTCACGCCGCGAACGCAAAAAAATTCAGCAATTTCATTACCGTGCGGACACGCTTGAACATAAAACAGCATTATTATGCCATCTGCTAAAACAAGACGAAGTCACCAAGTCTATTGTGTTTGTTCGTAAACGTGAACGTTTACGTGAACTCGTTCAGTGGCTGCGTGAGGCAGGTATCGAGCCTTGCTATCTCGAAGGAGAGATGCCACAAGCAAAACGTAATGAAGCTGTACGCCGCTTAGTTGATGGCCAAGTTAAAGTCCTTGTTGCCACCGATGTCGCATCTCGTGGGCTAGACATTGATAACGTCAGCCATGTCTTTAATTTTGATTTACCACGTACAGCGGACGTATACTTACACCGTATTGGCCGTACAGGCCGTGCCGGTCGTAAAGGAACGGCAATCTCCTTAGTTGAAGCTCATGACTTCCCGCTACTTGGTAAAATTACTCGCTACATCGAAGACCCTATCAAAGTTCGAGTGGTCGATTCTTTACGACCAACAACTAAAGCGCCTTCTGAAGCGATGTTAAATAAGCCAAAACCATCCAAGAAAGTGCTTGCTAAGCGTAAAGAAAAGAAAAAAGAAGAACAGGCAAAGAAAAAAGAAAAAGTACGTCATCGCGATAAGAAAAATATTGGGAAACGCCGTACTCCTGCTGATTCAACTGCATCAACTCCTAGCGATAAAGCCTAGTTATCAAATAAACGGGTTTCGGCCCGTTTTTTATTAATGCATCATGTGAAAAACTTTCTCTCGCATCTTTTTTCCTTCATGATTTAACAATTCATCTTTAATTATATGATTACCAAGTATGTCCTTGCAGTCTAATCCCTTATTATTTTTAACTCGCCAATCCGCCCCATGTTCTAATAACAGAACTGCGACATCGAGCGCGTGGCTATTTAAAGCATCATGAAGAGGTGTATTTCCTAAACTATCTTTAACATTTACCACTAATCCATTTTTTAATAAAAGTTGAGATTGCATAAAACGCCCACTTTGTGCAGCTAAATGTAAAATACTTTTATGGTTTTTTGAGCGCATGGTTTTAATCGTTTGACCATATTGAGATTCAATTAAAATTTGCATGAATTGCCCATTTACCGCCCTAACCGACTGCTGAGCTAGATTAGCAATCTCACATGATTTATTATCCAATGCTAAGAGCGCTGAAAACTCTGCTGTATTTCCTTTCTTCATCGCATTTTTACAGCATTCTTGCCAATTTGTATTCTGGCTTTCTTCTCTATTAGGAAATATTTTTAAGGGTACTTCTTGTACCTTATTATATTCTCCGGTAATTGCATTCCAATTATTCCATGGTTTCTGTTTACACATAACCTTAATAATTTTCAGCATAGTATGTGCAATAAATCCCCTGGTTAATAAACGATGTGGAAACCAATCTTTCCAAGAGTTTTGTTCGCTATAAGCCATTTTAATACAATTTCCCAACGCAGAAGGGATCGGTAATGAATTTTGTAATGCATCTAACCAGTCATATTGCACAGTATAAAAACGTATCAGCCCTTCTTGCGCAATTTTTTCGGCGACGTGATAATCAATCCCAATATTATTAATAGTATTTTTTGCTAATCCCGCAGGGCTAAAAGCAATGCAAGGGGATTGGCTCGATAGTGCTGCAATAGATGATAACCCACCACCTAATGAATGCCCTGTACATATCGTATTTCCATTTACTGCATTAAATAATATATTCATCAAACCCACAGCCTGATAATACTGTGAATCATAGAATCCAAGTCCTTGACGAATATTACTATAGAAATCGATAATATCGTTAGAACCTGCAAAGCAGAGAATATACAAATCATTATATCGGCAGATATTTGCTTGAAAACCAGTTAACTCATCATATAATAATTCTGAATTAATACCGATCTCATAAATCTCTGCATCATTTAATCTCTCAACTCCTTGAATTTCCCTCCAATTATTATGATATGCCCCCTGCGATAATAAAGCCAAAATATAATCTTTTTGCTGAGAATTACATCCTAAAAAATCCTCTTTTAATAAATCCTTAGGCCATAATTCACTGGTACATAATTTAGCTTCATCATCCTGGTTTTTAAAAAAAATATTTAAACTTTCTCTAACAAGAAAAAATTCTTCTTTTGATAATATTTGTTCTCTTAATGCTGGCATGAATTCTCCCTAACTAATGCGTACTGTTGGAAGAATATTGAAATACAAATAACCAAGGTGGGAAACAATCAACTTTATTAGTAACAAATAAAAAGCCATTGATAACAATGGCTTTAGAATTTATTAAACTGAACTAGATATAATTATATTTAATCTTTATTACAAGCTTTCAGTAAAAGTACGGGTAATAACATCACGTTGTTGTTCAGGTGTTAATGAATTAAAACGTACGGCATAACCAGAAACACGGATTGTTAGTTGTGGGTATTTTTCTGGGTTTTTAACCGCATCTTCTAATGTTTCACGGCTTAACACGTTAACATTTAAGTGCTGTCCACCTTCAACACGGACAGTTGGTTTCATTTCCAGAGGCACTTCACGGTACTCAAAAGCACCCAGTTCGTCTTTAGCAACGATTTGGCCTTCGTTGTAATCTGCTTTAGCACACACACAACGAGCTTCATTTTTCTCGTCATCCAGTAACCAGAAAGAATTCAATAACGCCGCATTATCAGTTTTAGTAATTTGAATACCTGTAATCATGTCGACCTCCACGTTCGAGCTAGATTGCGTTCGATTTACTTGATAAATCGAAGCTACATTAACCATCAATCTTTGGAAAATTTGTAATTGGATATTTGGTCTAACCAATGTGTATAGGTATTTTATACCAGCTAGATCCCCCATTTTCTTTGATATTTATCAATTATTTCGCTTAGCAAGTAATCAGAACGGCTCAACTTTATGATTTAAATCAAAATTCACACTTACTTTTTTTAACTATTTTTATAATTTTTAAAAATAATTTTAAATTTATCGTGAAAATCAGGGCTTTATCTCTCACTCATGAAACAGTAAGCTTATAGCTATCTAGTGGTTCAATTTTAAATTGTTCCGTCATACATTCATTGTTATGGAATATTTCATGTCAAAATCCATTACGTGGCACGATGCCATTGGTCCTGAAAAATCAAAAGCCTATTTCAAGGAAACATTGGCGTATGTAGCAGAGCAACGCAAAAGCGGTAAAATTATCTACCCCCCACAGGATGACGTTTTTAATGCATTCCGATATACCGAACTTGCTGACATTAAAGTCGTTATTCTAGGGCAAGACCCTTATCATGGCCCCGGTCAAGCTCATGGCCTTTCTTTTTCTGTATTACCTGGTATCAAGCCGCCACCCTCTTTAGTTAATATGTATAAAGAGTTAGAAAAAGATATTCCAGGTTTTCAACGACCTAATCATGGCTATTTGCTCAGTTGGGCCCAACAAGGCGTTTTACTCCTCAATACCGTATTAACAGTAGAACAAGGTAATGCTCATTCCCATGCACATTTAGGTTGGGAAACCTTTACTGATAAAGTTATTGAAGCAATCAATGAAAACACACAAGGTGTTATTTTCCTGTTATGGGGTTCCCATGCACAAAAGAAAGGCAAAATAATTGATACGAAGCGCCATCATGTGCTTAAAGCACCACACCCTTCACCACTTTCCGCTCATCGCGGCTTTTTAGGATGTGGCCATTTTTCACAAACCAACGCTATTTTAGAACAACAAGGCAGGACTCCCATCAATTGGAACCCTGTAATCAACGAATAAACAGCACGATAGCTAGCGTTTAGTCATCACCATTAAATGGGGTGTAACATCACCCCATTTAATGCTATTTCTCTATTTAGAGACAATCACCATAGCAGGTCTTAATAAACGGTTATTTAAAGTATAACCTTTTTGCATGATATTAATCACATGACCAGCTTGGTGATCTGGTGATTCAATCATGGTTATCGCTTGATGAACTTCTGGGTTAAATGGCACATTGACATCGCTAACTGGCTCAATGCCAAACTTAGATACCGCATCTAAGAACGTTTTTAAGGTTAAATTTAACCCTTCCAACATCGCTTTAGACTCTTCGCTTTCGTGATCTGCGGCATCTATTGCACGCTCTAAGTTATCAATAACTGGTAATAACTCGTTTGAGAATTTTTCTAGCGCGAATTTATGTGCTTTTTCAATATCGAGCTCTGTGCGGCGACGAATATTTTCGATCTCTGCATGCGCACGTAACATTGCTTCACGTTCAGTTTTTTGTGAAGCTTCTAATTGTTGCTCAAGCTCAGCAATACGCGCCGCTAACGCTTGTTCGTCTGCTTGTAATTCTTCCGCTTGTTGAATCTCAACTTCTTGCTCAGTTTGAACTTTTTGTGGCTCATTTTGCTCAGAAGCTTGCTCATCATGCATGTTTTGGTCTTTACTACTCATGAATATCTCCGCGTATTTAGCATTAATCCCATATATGAGAGTATTATGGGGATCTAATACAGGGATTCAAGGGAAGTCATACAATGAGAGGCCAAAAAAGTATGCGAAAGGACAATAATACATCACATCCACATTTTAAAACGATAGGAATTGTCGGGCATCCGAGGCATCCTGAAGCATTGGCAACTCATGAATTAATCTACCATTGGTTAATTTCAAAAAATTACCATGCAATTATCGATAAACAAGTTGCTAAAGACCTGAAATTAGCTAACGCCAATACAGGGACACTAACTGAAATTGGCCAACAGGCCGACTTAGTGGTCGTTGTTGGCGGTGATGGCAATATGCTAGGCGCTGCCCGTATTTTATCCCGCTATAATAATAAAGTGATTGGTGTCAACCGAGGAAATTTAGGTTTTTTAACCGATTTAGACCCAGATAACGCATTGCAACAACTTTCTCGTGTGCTTGAAGGTGAATACCGTGAAGAAAAACGTTTTTTACTTGAAGCTCAAGTAATTAAAGCCAATCAAAAAGCACGTAAAAGTAGCGCCATTAATGAAATTGTTCTGCACCCCGGTAAAGTCGCACATATGATTGAATTTGAAGTCTATATAGATGAAAAATTTGCTTTTTCTCAGCGATCAGACGGCTTAATTATTGCGACCCCCACAGGTTCTACAGCCTATTCACTTTCTGCTGGAGGCCCTATTTTAACCCCTAATTTAGATGCGATTGTATTGGTGCCTATGTTTCCACATACTCTATCTTCTAGACCATTAGTGATTAGCAGTGATAGTAGTATTCGGTTGAAGTTTCTCCGCTCCAATATTGACTATGAAGTGAGCTGTGACAGCCAAATTATGCTACCCATTCAAGATGGTGAAGAGGTTATTGTTAAACGTAGCAATAAAAATCTTAATTTAGTTCACCCTCAAGACTACAATTATTTCAATACGTTAAGCTCAAAGCTAGGGTGGGCTAAAAAAACTTTTTAATTTTTTTACTCTTCCTCTTTACTGTATAAAAAAACAGTCATACACTGTATTAAAACACAGGTGTGTATTTTTACAGGAGAGCGCAGATGCTTACCCAACTTACAATCAATAATTTTGCTATCGTCCGTGAACTAGAAATTGATTTTCGTAGTGGCATGACTACGATAACAGGTGAAACTGGTGCGGGTAAATCCATTGCTATTGATGCACTTGGCCTGTGTTTAGGTAACCGGGGTGAAGCAAATATGGTGCGTCCCGGAGCACAGCGAGCAGACCTTTGCGCTCGCTTTTCCTTATCAGATGCCCAAATGGCCGCTAACTGGCTAGCAGAGCATCAGCTTGATAATCAAAATGAGTGCCTATTACGTCGAACTATCGCCGCAGATGGTCGCTCTCGTGGTTTTATCAATGGCACCTCTGTCCCTCTATCACAACTTAGGGAATTAGGGACATTATTAATCCAAATTCATGGTCAACATGCTCATCAATTGTTGCTAGATAACACACACCAAAAATCATTACTTGACGCCTATGCAAATCAGCAGGAACTACTCACTCAAATGAGAAAGTCTTGGCAAACATGGCATGACTCCTGCCAGCAATTGGCTATTTTTCAAAAACAAATACAAGAGCGTGAATCTCGTCAACAATTGCTAGAATACCATTTGAAAGAACTCAATGAATTCCTGCCAATTCAAGGGGAATTTGAAGAAATAGACCAAGAATATAAACAATTAGCTAACCACGGGCAGTTTTTGACTATAGGTCAAATCACAAGCCAAATATTATCCGAAAATGATGATGCCAACGTCATTAGCCTGCTTAATATGGCTAAAAATGAATTAACGGATTTAGTCGCCCTTAATCCTAAATTTTCCGGGTTACTCGATATGCTTGAAGAAGCTGCGATTCAAGTAAACGAAGTCAGTGACGAAATTAAACATTATTGTGACCAATACGAACTGGACCCTAACCGTTTGTTTGAACTTGAACAGCGCATATCTAAACAAATAAGCCTATCCCGTAAACATCATGTGGCACCAGAAGCCTTACCTGAATTATTTCAGCAATTGTTAAGTGAACAAGAACAAATTGCGAATCAGAATGAAGATTGCGAAGCTTTAAATGCTAAGGTATCTGCCGACCATCAAATCGCACTTGCTTGCGCGGAACGCTTGCATCACATGCGGCTACATTATGCCCAAGAACTAAGCTCATTAATTACCAATAGCATGCATCAGCTTTCTATGCCCCATGGGTTCTTTACTATTGATGTAAAATTTGCACCTGAACAATTACAAATTGATGGCGCTTGCAAAATTGAATTCAATGTAACCACTAACCCCGGTCAACCACACCAAGCTCTCTCTAAAGTTGCATCAGGAGGAGAATTATCACGTATTGCATTAGCTATCCAAGTTATTACCGCGAAAAAAATGGATACTCCTGCATTAATTTTCGATGAAGTCGATGTAGGAATTAGTGGACCGACAGCCGCTGTTGTTGGTAAATTGCTGCGTGAACTCGGTGAATCTACACAAGTCATGTGCGTCACTCATTTACCTCAAGTTGCGGGTTGTGGTCATCATCATTTTTATGTCAGTAAAGAAACTAATGGTGTAGAAACTGAAACCCATATGCAATTATTAGATAAAAAATCAAGATTACAAGAACTTGCACGTCTTCTTGCAGGTTCAGAAGTCACGAAAAATACGCTAGCCAACGCAAAAGAGTTACTTGCAGCATAATTTTTGACAACTTTTTTACGCTCATGTGGTCTTAGAGACGATAAGGAAGGTTTTAAAATGTATCAATGTCGATTATCATTGATGTTCTGACTCCAAAAGGAATGAGATATCCATGCGTTATAAATTGTTAACTGCTGCTGCACTATCACTCGCATTAATGTCTACGGGCTGTTCAATGATGGAACGTCTTGTCTATCACCCCGACATTAACCAAGGTAATTACCTCACAGCGAAAGATGTTGCTAAGATTAAAAAAGGAATGACACAGCAACAGGTCGCTTATACTTTGGGCACACCAATGTTATCCGACCCGTTTGGTACTCAGACTTGGTATTATGTTTTCCGCCAAGAACTTGGGCATGACCCAGTTCAGCAAGAAACCTTAACTCTCATTTTGACCGTAATGGTATTCTGACCGACATCAAAAATGAGAAAAATCTTGCCGCGCAGGAATCAATGGAAGCTGCAGAAATAAAAGCATCAGAAACTAAAGCAGCTAATTAACCATAAAAACTAGCTACGATAACAATCTGTTTTTTGGATATCACATCAAGCAGGTTGTTATTTTGAGTATCTTTGTTAATCATTTTTTCAAAGCTAATTTGAGAATGAGCTAAAACAAAAAACCGAGCTTTTGCTCGGTTCTCAATGCTACCGTCATTCAATTATTTTTTTGCTTCTTTAGATTTTTCAGCACGTTGGCGTCGCAACTCTTTCGGGTCCGCAATCAAAGGCCGATAGATTTCGACTCTATCACCTTCTTGTACTACATCAGTTAGCTTTGCAGGTCGGCTATATATGCCCACCTTATTTTTCTTAAGGTCAATATCGTCTCTCAGAGCCAAAATACCGGATGCAATTATCGCTTCCTCTATTGTGGCGCCTTCCTCTACCTTAACTGACAGTAAAAATTGCTTTTCTGGTAGTGCATATGTCACTTCAATATTGAGATCAGACACTATACACATCCTTTGCTCTTAAAGTGAAAGCTTGGACCATATTATTTGCCAGTTCCTTAAATATTTTGCCAAATGCGAGCTCTATCAATTTATTTGTGAACTCAAAATCAAGGTGAAACTCTATTTTACAGGCGTCGGTACTTAAAGGAATAAACTTCCAGCCACCAGATAACTTACTAAAAGGCCCTTCAACTAACTGCATATGAATACATTTATTGTCTTCAAGCACATTTTTCGTGACAAACGTTTTACTAATTCCAGCTTTCGACACCTCGACAGACGCTGTCATTTCATCAGAACTGTGGCTAATAATACGGCTACCTACACACCCAGGCAAAAAACTTGGATATGAAATAACATCATTTACGAGTTTATACATTTGTTCTGCGCTAAAAGGCACCAACGCAGAGCGACTAATCTGTGGCATATCAATTCCTATCCCCAAAAACTGAGCATATAATACCATCTTTGATTGGTTAAACAAAAAACAAAACCCATATAGGGCAAGATTTGCACAATCAAAAAAATATCAGCTTAGAAAGATTTCTTTCAACTCAGCTTACAGTATAATGATTGCACTATGACAAAGAAAAAACCATATAAACCCGGTTCAGCAACAATTGCTATGAACAAGCGTGCTCGCCACGAATATTCTATCGAAGAGGAGTTCGAGGCGGGTTTATCCCTACAAGGTTGGGAAGTTAAATCACTCCGTGCTGGTAAAGCCAACATTGGAGATAGCTACGTTCTGTTAAGAGACGGTGAAGCTTATTTATTTGGTGCAAACTTCACACCGCTAACGGTAGCGTCATCCCACGTGGTGTGCGACCCAACTCGCAGCCGAAAATTACTTTTAAATCAACGTGAATTAGACACCCTTTATGGTAAAGTCAATCGTGAAGGCTATACCGTTATTGCACTTTCTCTTTATTGGAAAAATGCATGGTGTAAGGTTAAAATTGGTGTTGCCAAAGGTAAAAAAGCCCACGATAAGCGCTCGGATATCAAAGATCGCGAATGGCAACTCGATAAAGCACGTATAATGAAACATTCTAATCGCTAAGTTCTAGCTTTATAGAGTAATTTTCTGTTATACTGCACTCAACAACTTGGGGCTGATTCTGGATTCGACGGGATTTGCGAAACCCAAGGTGCATGCCGAGGGGCGGTTGGCCTCGTAAAAAGCCGCAAAAAAATAGTCGCAAACGACGAAAACTACGCACTAGCAGCTTAATAACCTGCTTAGAGCCCTCTCTCCCTAGCCTCCGCTCTTAGGACGGGGATCAAGAGAGGTCAAACCCAAAAGAGATCGCGTGGATGCCTTGCCTGGGGTTGAAGCGTTAAATTTAATCAGGATAGTTTGTTGGTGGCGTGTCTGTCCGCAGCTGGCAAATGAATTTAAAGACTAGACTAAGCATGTAGTACCGAGGATGTAGAAATTTCGGACGCGGGTTCAACTCCCGCCAGCTCCACCAAATTTGGTGGGTCAGTGATAGGACAACAGGTTTAAAAACAGGAAGTTAGCAAAATCAGTTGGACTAGACACTGGCAACATTAAGACTAGAAAGTGCACGTGAAATGCACGTGCACTTGAAAGTTACTAAAAGCCCACTTCGGTGGGCTTTTTTATTACCTACTGAAAGCCAATAGTTATCAATTAGATTTTTTCCTCAAAACTCCCTCAATTTATGAGGCTATGTTAAATAGCTCGTTATATAAAGACTGAGCCGATTGATTAATTTGTGAATCCTGTATCACGAAAATTTTCATATGACAACATTATTAGTATTACGTATCATTCTCATGTAAAATTTATGCTGACATACTCCATAGTCTTCATCTGGAATAGTAGGATAAAGTTTAATGAATAAAAAAATATTATTAGCCATTACCTTCAGCTTCAGCCCATTTGTGCTAGCTGATACTGAATATGAGCAAGCGGTTAATGCTTATATTAGTTATAACTGTGATTATAATGCGAAAGGATTAATTAATGAGGGAGCAGAAACACCTTATAAAGAATTGATGGTAGCCTGTAAAAAAGGGGCCGATGATATCAAAAAATTTATTACCGATTGGCCTGATTTCGGTACAAATGAAGGAATTATGGCATTTCAAGATACTGTAGCCCCTTATGCAAGGAAAGCAACAACTGAAAATGCCTATAAACATCAGATTTATCAGTATGGTGTCGGTTCGTGGGGAATTGGCTATATTCAGAGTACTGCTGCCAAAGCTAATACTATCAAACAATGGAAACAAGGAAAATTTGAGGTGAAGTAACACTCAGTGGATAATAGGGTAACGCTCAATGAGTAAACAATATTATATTCAAAATATGTGTTGGGGTTGGTTTATTGGTGCTTTATTTTTATACTCATGTCTAGATAGTGAATTAAAATATAAGTATTTATTTTTATTAATTAGTATTTCAGGCATAGGGTTATATCCATTGGCTAAATGGGCGGTTGAATGGCTATGCCTGAAATTCACCACTCGAGAATTTTGGAACAAAGGATTATTTATGGACACTCCAGGTAAAATGGGCGGATTGGCTATATATTATAGAACTGTGTTTTTATTATCTATTCCGATCACACTATTTTTATTGTTAGGCTTATTGATAAAAAAGCTGCTGAATAAATAATCAGCTTTTTTATTACACTAATTAAATACCAATTAGCTTATTTGCATCTTCAACCAATTTTTCATCAACCAAAGCACCGACACCAGCCATAATCAATCCATAACCAAGAAGCCCTACAGGCCCCCCCAGCAAGAAACTGAATGCAAATCCTGCTACAGCCGTAGCAGCCATCCCCGCCATGATTGTTTCTGCCTTAACAAAAAATGGTCGCCAGTTATCAGTTTGGGTGGATTTTATTAACTCTATTCTGAGATCATTAACATCAATAGCTATACCAGCATACCCATCCCCTTGCTGAACCGTTGTTACGGTTTTTATGCTTGCATTTTTAGCAAGGTAAAACCCCATCACAATAGTTGCCTTTTCCTATTGCGCAAACCTTTTTTGACTGTATATAAATGCAGTTTATTTAATCTGCTAAGGGATATTCTATGCTTAATATCAGATCCATTTTAACAGTAATAAAATGGGTAAATTACCTACAGGCACTTTTGAAGCATTAAAAAATGAGATCACGAAAAGATTGAGCCCTAAATATCGATATTAACTGGAGCTATCAAGCTAGTGTGTCTATTGATGGGCTTGGGGAAAATGATAAGAAAAGCAACATTGAAGAAACGCTAGTAGGAATACGGAATGATATTGATTAGATGCCAGAAATAGAGAAAACTAAAGAAACGGAGTATTTTGATAAGTGCCATAAATGTAGCAATTCGATCAGTTGGTATTGTTTTTTTTACTTAATTATGACTATTACAAAAATGTAATCTTACTGTAAGGTAAACTCCGCTCTCTTATAGGCAATATATCCTCTCTTACATAATGAAAGGATATTAAAATGAAAAAGAGCGCTCTATTTTTATTACTCTCTCCTTTAATGATGGTCCCCGTTATTTCAAGTGCAGCAAGTAACATTTTAAGTGTTCACATACTTAATCAACAAACTGGTAAGCCTGCACCTAATGTTGAAGTTACGTTGGAGAAAAAACAATTAAATAAATGGGTTTCAGTAAACTCAGAAAAAACTAACAACGATGGAAGAATTAATGCCATCTGGCCAGATAACGCGGATTCTCCTTCTGTTGGTGACTATAGAGTTGTCTTTAAAACTGGCGAATATTTTAAAAAGCAAGGAAAAGAAAGCTTTTTCCCTGAAATTCCCGTTGAGTTCCATATAGATAATGTAAATGAACACTACCATATTCCATTACTTTTAAGTCAATACGGCTACTCTACTTATCGAGGTAGTTAATTTACGATTGAATTATTATCTTCAAACACAGTGTCAATCATAAAGGTTGGCACTGTTATTTTTACTTCCCTATTTATTTAGTATAAGCATCTTTTTTTCGTAATCATATTATTGCTATTATATCTGGTGACTGATTTAATGCTCAATCACTTCAGCCTTACACTGCTACCGTTACCTTGCTAAAAATATTGCATGAGGTCAGTCCGTTGCTGCAATCCAAGACAAATAATTTTTGCTGTCTGCATAAATTACATCTTTTAAAAACAAAAACAGCCATTTTTTTAGCAACCATTTTCTGAAAATCTTTATGTATAAAAATTAAATACGCATAATCAAATTGGAAGCTTCAGCAACAGCCTTGGCCACGATAATATTGATATTCCGAACTCCTTAGCCCATACTTTTTAACGGATGCCATTTGTTAAAAAATGCTTATTTTACAACGACCTTAATCATAAACTATCTCTCTATAGATGTCCCCCTATCTTACAAAGTTATTCATCGGATTGAATACATAACTCATTTGACGACATTTGTTCAAAAACTCATTGTTTATTTCTAATATATCCAGTGATACAATTCTTAATGATTATAAATATCATTATCATTTGCATTTACTAGGGATAACTATGACTTCGAAATATCACTACACCCTGATTGCCGCAGGTATTTGTGCGGCTTTAAATTCATTTAGCGTCACAGCAGCAGATAATAAAACAGATACAATGGTCGTTAGTGCTTCAGGCTTCTCGCAGCAACTGCGTGATGCCCCTGCTAGCGTGACCGTGATCAGTGCAGAACAACTACAAAATAAACCTGTCCGTGACCTCGCCGATGCAGTGAAGGACATAGAAGGTGTTAGCGTGGTGGGTGCTGCCAATAAACAAGATATCAATATCCGTGGATTACCCGGAGAATATACATTGATACTGGTAGATGGGCGTCGTCAAAACAGCCGTGAATCTCGCCCAAATGGTAGCGGTGGTTTTGAAGCTGGCTTTATGCCTCCCGTCGAAGCCATTGAACGTATTGAAGTGATCCGTGGGCCTATGTCCTCCCTGTATGGTTCTGATGCAATGGGCGGTGTTATCAATATCATAACTAAAAAAGTGACCAATGAGTGGCACGGTAGCGTGGCTACAGGCGCGATTGTTCAAGAAAACAATGATAGTGGTAATTCAGTAGACGGTAACTTCTATCTGTCAGGCCCATTAGTAAAAGATAAATTAGGCCTCCAATTGTATGGTGGTGGAGATTATCGCCAAGAAGATAAAATCTCTGATGGCCATTATAAGAAGGATAACAAAAACTTAACCGCTAAACTGACCTTCACTCCCATGGAAAAACAAACTTTCCTATTAGAAGTAGGCAGGACCACACAAGAAAGAGAACAAAAACCAGGTAAATCTCTTGCTCCAACTAGTGAATTCAATGGTATTCCACGCCCAAATAAACACTCTGAAATCTATAATGACCGCAATCATTTCGCATTAACTTATAAAGGGGATTGGGAGTCATTTAATACAGAGCTAGGTGTTTATCAAGAAACGACAAAAAAAAGAACCAAAACAGACATGAAAGTCCCTGCAACGAAGCTAATGGAATACCGCTACGATACACGCGTACCCGAGATTACCAATACTGTGGTTGATGGGAAAATTATTGCATTTTTACCTAACAATACCCTAACTATCGGTGGACAGTTCCAACATGCTAAATTAAAAGATACTTCCTCAATAGGCGCTAAAGCCACTGAAAATGCCAAATTGTCGGCAGAACAGCATGCTTTATTCTTAGAAGATGAATTTACTGCAACTGAGGATCTCATATTGACAGGTGGATTACGTTTAGACCATCATGAATCCTATGGAAACCATTGGAACCCAAGAGGTTATGCAGTTTACTCCCTCACTGATGAAATCACCATTAAAGGGGGAGTTTCATCTGCATTCCGAGCACCTACATTACGTGAAATTAGTCCAAATTATGGTACTTCAACTGAAAAAGGTTTAGGGATCATCCACGGTAACCCCGACCTAAAGCCGGAAAAAAGTGTCAGTGAAGAAATTAGTATTTCGTATAACCATGAATCCGGTTTTGATGCTAGCTTAACTATCTTTAATACTGACTTTAAAAATAAATTAACTAGTTATTATACTGGTGGAACTGACCCTCTTACAAACCTAAAATTGTATACCTTTGATAACGTTGGTGATGCCAATATTAAAGGTGTTGAGGTAGCAACGAATATACCACTAGCCCAAGATTGGAAACTCAGTATGAATTACACTTATACTGATTCTGAACGAAAAAGTGATGATGAAAAGCTAACTAACGGACAATCTCTAAAAGGTTATCCATTAGATAAAACACCAAAACATATGGCTAACGCAAAATTAGATTGGCAGCTTAACGAAGCCTTCAATTTGTATACCCGTGCACAATACGTAGGGAAACAAGTTTGGGCAGCACAGCGCAATGGTTCAAAGGTACCTCGTTACCGTAGTGGTTACACCACCATGGATGTTGGGGCAACGTATCAATTATTTAAAAATACTAAACTTAACTTTGCGATACTAAATATTGCCAATGAGAAAGGATCAAAAATTGATGCTAAAGGCGGAGGTAACTGGGATGTTGAAGATGGGCGCCGTTATTGGGCGAACGTAAACGTCAGTTTCTAATTTATTACCTTGTTAATTTTTGCGGGTTACCTTAATTGGGGTGCCCGCTTAACTGTTAAAATCAATAAATAACCTATTGATTTACAGATAATTCTAAGATTTCTATTTCTATCGTATAGCATAAAATAACTAATTCAATATTAGCATCGTATTACTTTTAAACAAAAAGAGTATACTAGATACATCTTCCACTAATCGCTCTGCCTCAATCTTATAGAATTCCTTTATAATTAGATGACAAAATAGTGATTTTTTAGGTAATCTTAAAGCTCATAACGTTTTTCATAGCGAGGTTTATAAGGAGCTAATTAGTGTGAAAATAAATCCTAGAAATAAAGCATTAGGTGAGTTTATTAAAAACAAAAGAATCGAACATAGTATATCTATAGACGATATTTCTAATCAGATTAATATATCAAAAAATTTATATGTAAAATATGAAAGTGGCGAAAAATCAATTTACATTGACCATTTATTTTTAATTTCTGCATTTTTTAATCTAGAAACAAATCTATTATTTAATGTCTATATGAGAAATGTTTAATTATTAATTTTAATAATACGAACCAGTTTGTTTGAAGTAAGTAACGAACTGGTTAAATTCAAAAAACTAAGTTAACCAATATTTAACACCTTTTATGATGCTGAAATAAAAAATTACAATACATATCATAATCAAATCGGCGTAGTATAAAACGAAGAGCTGAATACTCTTTACCACCTTTGACCAATCGTAGAATTTTAAATTTATTGTCTTTATCCATTTTTAAATAAACGCGAGTGACTTTTTCCCACTTATCAATATTTCTAATTAAAACTAAAAGCACTCTTTCTTTGCAAAAATAACTCTTTCGTAAAGTCACTTGCAACTCACATTGCCTTACAGTTATTAAGGTAATATTTAGTTCACTCTTATCACGTTCAATATAACATTCTACACTTATTGGGCTATTTTGAGACCATTCGATAAGCTGATTTGATAAAGTCGTTAATGCTTCTTTCATTATCCACATAAACCTCATATAAACATTTAGATCACCTTATTTCATAAATATCACACTATTTTAAATTAATATAATTATTTTTAAATTTTTCACTCAAAATAATCATCGGCATCTAAAACGATTAATGGGTCTTTAGTTAAACAAATTCCCCCTAACTCCCCCTCTTCCCCATAAACCAATGACGTACCACTAAAAGCAGGCATTAATACATCACGTAGTGTATAACTGTTATTCTTCAAGGCAACCCCCGAATCATTTGCTGTGTTGACAATAAATAATGGGATTGCATGACTGTACGGCCCGACAAAACCCACCACTGACGGGCTGTACATGGGATGCTTGATATCCGGAATCATCTTGCCACCTGATGCAAGTGTATTCGCGTTCAGAGTTCTGATTTTATAAAGTACATCTACACCTGAAACATAGGTCACTCTTTCCCATTGGTCTCTGAGCAGTAGCCCCGCTTTTCGATTACCTATTTCTAATCCGTGCTCACTGGCGTATTTATACTGTTCAATCTCAGTCAGATAATCGACCATTTCAGCAAACCGGATTTTAATCACTACAACTTTAAAGCGTCCTGTCAGCTTACCCACTGTTTCAATCATCAAGTCTACCCCTTTTTTATACGCATAGGTTCCATCCCCCGAACTCAAATAATAGCCATTTTGTATTCTTGGCCAGACATAAGAACCATCCTCTGAATGGAAAAAATAAAGGGCATTAAATGGCGTTAATTCGGGTGAAATTTGAGCGGGGTCAAAGAGCCCACTCTTTAAATCCATCACTCGCTTGTAATCCACCTTGCTCGGAATAAATGCTTTATCCACGCCTGCATTAAACACGCTGCGACCATCAATGCGAATACCGACACCTCCTGCCCCTGTTCCATTTAATGGCGGTCTGGCCAGAACTGTATAAGCAAAGTGAGGGGCTATCGTAATGCTGTCCTTAAACATGTATTGCATCGCTTCACTTAAGCTCATAAACTGATTACGCCGACTCGGATACCCCTCACGCTTCATTCTTACCATCGCATAACTGATAAGGTTCAACCGTAAATTAGGCTCTGTGTTCAATGCAGACCCTAGGATTTCACCCATTAACCCATAGCGTTGACCATCCCAACCATCCATCAAGAGGATCGGAGAGAGCTCTGTATTGCTAATATCTTTATATCGTCCATCTTCCATTCTGATACGAATACCATATGCCATCGAACTCTCCCCTCGTGTTAACTCTTAAATAAGCCGATTTCAACCAAATAGTTCTGCCCCTCTTTCACGTAAAAACCCCCGTTAGAAATTTCAGTAGATGTCGCACCCACTCCGCCAAAAATAGACAGCAATCCCGTTTTTGCATCCAGATTAAAACCACTTTTCCCTGGAACATAATTAACAGAATGCAGGCTGGCAGACAGGATTAAGTTGTTGAATAGGGCTTCATTTATTACCACTTGCCCATTTTGAACCATAAAGGGTGTAGTCACTTTTCCATTCAGGCCCGATATCAACGCAAAAGTATTCGCATCAATGATCACGCTACTTCCTACCACCGGTGACGCATTCAACGTGATCCCCGTAATAACCGGCTTACCTGTACTGGTGCTGGTTTGCACCTTTAACGCGGCTTGTGCTTGCAGTTTACCCTGTAAATCTGCTACCACCTTCTGGGTTTGCTGAACGGCTGCTTGGTTACTTCCTGCCTGAGTAATTAACGAAGAGACCTGTGTAGCTTGTGCAGTCACTTTTCCATCTAAGGCGTTAACCGTCGTCGTCAACGTATTTACCCCTGAACTATTCGCTTTATCAGCTAACGCACTCGACAATACCGTCATCTGCTGGCTTTGAGCAGTCAGCTTTCCATCCAGAGAATTCACCGTTGTCGTTAATGTATTTACAGCATCCGCACTCGCCTTACCTGTCTGTGCTATCGTTTTGGGAACCAGATTGACATCATAAGCACGAGGCGAGACACTATCACCGTTATTGGCATACAGGGTCGTTCTGACAGTCGGTGTCACCGTTTTATCTGTCACCAAATGGTAACGCGCCCCTCCACGCAGATAAATCACCTCCGTAGAGCTATGAGTCATCTGTGTTGGCCCCATAACGGGGGATAAATCATCTTTCATCCACAGATATTGGAACGCATCAACTAATCTCTCGATGTCTTGCGAACCCCATCCGCTTCCCATCACCGACCAAATTAACTCCAAACTAAACCCCGACGGGTGCTTAGACCAAATAGGATGGGGCGCTTCATTCCCCGATAAACTACGATACAAACGAAAAGACCAACGCTTCGCCGAAGAGTTTAAATTGAGCGTCACGGGGTACCACACATTAGTATCTAGCCTCAGTAAATCGAGTAACACGATTTTTTCCGTGTCTAACACATTCACTCTCCCGGTGAGCGAGGTTAAACTATTTGATAACTGCGTCACTGACGTCGACTGTGTGGTTAATTTCCCTTCTGCTGATGTCACTCGTGTTGCAAGGTTATTCAAAGCGGCTGCATCCGCTTTACCTGGCAAGCTATTTGATAGCGAGGTTATTTGCTGACCTTGCGTAGTAATGGTTCCTTCCGCAGAGGTTACCCGTGTTGTAAGGTTATTTAAGGCGGTTGCATCCGCTTTACTTGTTAAGCTTGCTTCCAACTGTTGTAATAAAACAGCTTGTGATGAATTTTGTGTTGCCAGACTATCTAACGAGCTCTTTGCTGAAGAGATAAATTCCATCACTGCAGGCGACGCTTCAGCATAATCCGTTAACTCATAACATTCTAATTGCGCCAAGTACCACACTAAGGGGACTGTTGCCGTCGGTATTTGTGCTTTCGTATTATCACTCACACTCACCGCAACATGACCAAACGTAGAAAACACCCCTGTTTCTCCACACTGTGTTAACCGATAGTAGGTTTCATACCGTCCTGTACCTATTTGTAAACCAATAAACCGATCTTTTCCGCCAACTCCAAGTGGATTTTGGTAAGCGTGTAATCGCCACCCTAAAGGCAGTTTTATGACATATTTAGTTAAAAATACGGCATTGGACTTCGATCGAATAATTCGATAAAAACCACCATAGTTTGGTGAACCCGCCCCAATACAACGTATTTGTACTTCATGAGATGACGAGGATGGATTATCCGCCTGACGAACAATACGACTGACAGTAATATTACCGTTCCCCGTATTATTGTATGCACTAACCGAATCTACTCCGACCTTAAAATTAGGGTCTTGATTCACCAACTTGCCATTGGGTAATGCACGCGCTAACAAATCCGTTTCACTTAACGTCCCATCTATCACGCTAACCTTATTACTTAACGCGGTCATATTGCTACCTTGCGCACTCACGACACTACCTTGTTGTGTGATTTGCTGTTGTAGCTGTGTTAATGCACTCGCATCCGCTTTACTCACTAATGCACTATTGTCTGCTTTGCCCTGCAAAGATGATTTTATTGCTGTCATCTCATTGGCTTCCGCACTATTTTGTGTATTGAGTGTCGATAGCGAACGGTTAATCTCAGAGACCGATTGATTAAGTTGGGTTTTTAAGGTTTCTCGGGCGCTGGACTCTGCACTGTCTGCCTGTATTCTCGCTTTGCGCTCTTCGGCAATTAATCCCGTTGAAACAAAATTGATATCCCCGCCTTCATAACTCCCTCGTAACTGTGCTGCCAATAGTTGACGCTGACTGGCTTCCTGTGCATCTGCTTGTGAGCGTGCTAACTGTTCAGCCTCCAACGCAGCTAAGCCGGCACCCGGAGTCGGGCGTCCAATAGCAATCCAATCAATCAGGAAGTAATCCGTGGCGGTTTGTTGAGAGCTTAAATCAAGCCGAATACTCTCAATGGTTTTTTCTTCCGCCCAGGGAATATCTTTTAACGTCACCGTGGCTGATTGGTGAGCATCAAAAATAACTACTGGCAAAACTTGACTGCAACGCTCCGAAAAAGCCGCGCCCGGTGCACGCCAATACAATTTACCATTCCAAACCGACTTACCCACCCGGATCACCCGAAATTTCACAAAACGATATGCGACCGCATCAATCGCTAACCCACTAGGTGATACCACAAAAGGGTCAAGTAAATGATTAGCGGGTCGTAATGCCCCATCAGATGTGACAGTAGCCAGCCCGCCATTCGCCGTCCAGCCTTCGGTTGTCCCCTGATTAAAATGCCAGATTTTTACAGCATCAAACTGTTCCCCCGTTCCCGCCACCACTTGAGATAATTGACGACTGAATGTTTCTTGTGCTGTTTTGAGTTGTTCCGATAATTGTGTTACTGCCATTTCCCGACGTTGCTGTTCTAGCAATAACGCATCAGCACGCTGGACGGACTCTTGAACAAAGGCAGCTTGCCTTGCATTTGATTCTTGAGACAAATCACCTGCCACAACATCAATTGACACTTTCACTTGGTTTAACGCCGCATCCACGTCATCTTTAATCGCTTTGGTATCAATCTCTGCTAACACATCTTGACCCAGCTGGGTTTTAGTGATTTTGCGGGTAAAATCCTGTAATAACTCATCGGCGCCCGTTTCACACGTCGCCACGACCTCCACCCAATTCGATTTACCTAACACGCTGGTACTGCGCACATACCAGTAATAGACCGTACCAACCTGTAAATCAGGGGTTGTCCAACTTAGCCCTGTGCCTAAATAAGTGCCTTTACTCTGCACCTCTCCGACTGCCGTTAATGGCGCAATGCCTGTAAACCAGAACTCAAATTGGGTTTGCGTCACCGTGATTTCCGGTAGCCTTGGAGTTAATGTCACGCTGCGATAGCCGGAAGAGACATGCACCGCAACCGGCGCTGCTGGCGCGTGTATCGCCACGGGGATCTGTGTTATCTCACCATAACGACCGTCGGCATTCATGGCGCGAACACACAAAGTATAATCCCCTTGTGTTAATTCACGGAATGTATAGCTTGTCTCTGTCGTGATAGTTTGACTCACTAGTCGAGGCTCAATATCTTGCGTCAGGAGTTTTACTTGGAAACGTCCCCCTTTTATTAATCGCGGTGTATCCCAATTAGCTACCACTTGCCAGCCCAGCGTCGCACTGTCGATTTGTGCCGTTAAATGTTCAACGTCCGGTGGAGTTTGTGAATATTCAGTGGCTTTCATCTCCTCAAGGTCAAACGTTGCGCCTTTATCGACTATCAATTCTTTCTCGGGCACATGTTGTAACCCCGTGATAGCGTAAACACCTTTTTCCGCTTCCTTTATGACCAAACAACGGAATAAACGACGACGCAACGTCGCTGTTTTTAATCCCCACACATTTCCTGTTATAACACCGGTTGGAAACGGATTTAATACCACCTGACGTTGACTCGGTTGTGACATTATCGAAGCACTTTGTGGTTGTCCATCCTGCCCGATAAAACGCATTATGGATTGCCCGGTTTCGGGTAATTGAATGTCTCTATCGAGGGTCACCGTACTCGCCGCGGTATCCACGGCAACAAGACGACCGCCAACGGACACACCAGCGTAGTCGTTGTCGCACACCTCGATAATGTCACCCGGAGTATGCCGTAGCCCTTCCGCGCCCACACTGAATGCCACCATCTGCGTTTCAAGTAACGCAGTCTGTATCACCCATAACCCCGTACGATGCGCCTGTCCACGGCTGGTACACCCAAACGCATCAATTTGTACCACCTGGCGGCCGTTCTTCTGAATATCGGTTTTGTCCTCGACCAGTTCAACCGACACATTCCAACCGTTCATCGGATCAACAAAACGCACCTCAGCCGCATTGTGGCGTTCTTTGGCTGCGCTATAAGTATATTTAAACTCACCATTCACCACATTCGCGTTCGTGTACGTCCAAACCGTATCACTCGGTCTATCTTGGGTAAACGTCATACGCTGGCCATTCCAAACCGGCATACAACGCATCACCGAACAAAAATCACTGATAACGTCATAGGCTTTGCGTCTTTCTGCAAGATACGCATTACACGTCATGCGAGGCTCTGTTCCCCCAAATCCATTCGGTACCGGTTGGTCGCAATACTGTGCAATGGCATACAACGCCCATTTATCAACCTCGGCAAGTCCAATACGCTGACCGAGCCCATAACGAGGATGTGTCAGTAAATCTAACAGTTGCCAAGCGGGGTTATTGGTCCAAGCGGGTTTAAAGCTACCATCCCACAATCCTTCATACGTTCTTGCGATCGGATCATAATTTGATGGCACACGAACAATACGCCCTCGAAGATAAAATTTACGACTCACAGACTGACTACCAAACTGATCGGCATCGACCTTTAAGCCCACTAATGCGGTATTGGGGTAGGACTGAGTTATATTGATGATTTCTGTGAGTCCTTGCCAAACAGTCTTGTTCTGCAATTGGTCTGTTGTGCTATCAGGGGTAATACGTACTACGCGAAGATTAAACGGACGAGGCGGTAAATTATCGATGATCACAGCCGTCATAAATGGACTGGTACGCTTACCGTTAATAACTATAGTTTTTTCTGTTAACCAGACACCACTACGTTGGATTTGAATTTCCATCTTAACCGAATCGTCCAGACGGTCACCTTGGTCAGTGGTTCGAACTAACGCTTGTAGGCCTACCGTAACTCGTAGTCTATCTACATTCTCAGAGGTAATGGTGCGTGTGATTGGCTTATCTTGTGTCACTTCGGCACTAATAATCGTTTCAGCCGCTGAACCATCAAAATCGGTTAAGGGAATTTGCTCCTCTTCACCCGCTCGCCACTCAGCTCTTACCCCATGCACATTGACATGACCTTGCGCATCAATCACAGGCGTATCATTTAAGCGCAAACCTTGTAATCCATTTATGGGACCTTCGATAGGCCCTTCACTCACCACATCAATCACACTGAGTTCTTGAGTAGATTTGAGGTTATCGCGTTTTTCATAAGGCGTATGTTGTTTGCCACCACCTTTCCCCATCGCTGGACTCCTTAAATGAAAAAACCGCACAATAGCGGTAAATGAATGCATTTAAATATAATTAACAATTACAATCGGCCTAGTGTGATCACCTTATCCGCGCCACTTTCGTCTCGTGTGGTAATTTCTTGTGAAATCACCCGTGAGCCCGTCATGATTTCACCGTACGCTATCGGAACAGGGTTACCTTGTGCCACCATATTATCTACCGAAGAAAAATACACACTGGCTTTACCGTTATCCGTTTGATTTTTTGAGGGAGTTTTGGGTTGAGGAGTTAAAAATTGAGCGACACCCCCTAATACCATACCCGCACCTGCACCATATATTCCGGCTATTGCATTAGCACCAAACCACCCTGCTGGATTCCACCACGCCAAACCAATAAGTGCACCACCCAATACAATCTGAAAAAATCCACCGTCTCCAGCACCTTCCATTCGAGGCACAATATGAATAATGGCACCAGCAGGTAACGACTCATTCAATCGAGTACTCATATCCTCAGATGAAATATCTTTGCCCGCAATACGAACCTGATACCAGCCTTGTTGTATCTTCTGACGGAATCCAGGTACCTGAATGAACAACGCATGAAGCCCTTCAGCCGCCGTTTTTATACTGAGACTAAAGTGCTTTCCAAATCGTTGTAAATCCCCATAAAGGCACAAGGTCGCCATTCCCGGTGACGCCAAATTGAGTGCGTGCGTCTTTCCCATTTTTCGTTATACCTCTCTCGCTGACTCAGTTGATCCGGCACATGGTGTAATAACTCACCCTTGCCACAATAAATTGCCGCATGATTTGCCACTGACGAACCAAAACAGCACAACAACATATCTCCGGGTTGTGCCTTATCTAACGTGATTTGATAAAACCCTTCTCGTTCCATATTATCCAGATAGTAATTTTTGCCCTGTGCCCACCAGTCGTCTTCTCGAAGATAATCGGTCAGTTCTATCCCTGCTAAATGATACGCATCACGAACTAAGGTTCCACAATCCATCACTCCATGCTCAAACTGGCGACCAAGCAGATGCGGCACACAACGGAACCGATAAATCTTCTCATCACACACTAACCACCACGACAGTGCTGTCTGCACTTGCAATGTTCGGTCACCACTGCTCAAGTAGGGCTTGCCATTAGGATGACTGTGTACCAGTGCCACGACTTCACCCAATGACTGCGCTTCAAGGTAATCTTCGGGTGAAATACAGAAGTATAAGGTCGGTTCAGCGGATAAGTTTTTACAAGGCAAATACTGTTCACCTTGCGGCGTTCTGACAACATAGCCGCACGACTCTGCCTGCGCACATTGTCTGGCATGCGCGAGAATGTCATTTTTAAGCATAATTTTTTACCGCGAAAGTTTACCAATAGAAGGAAAGCCGTCCGGCGTGGCTAACATCGTACGTGCGGGAATAACCGCGCCTTCTGCCTCTATCGGTGATGCCAGTATAAATTTAGCGCCTTGACTGTTCAGTTCACTTAACTGCTCAACAAGGTAAAAATGAACGATTTCCTGCTCAGGGTTTACCTGCGAATTTCCCGCCACAAAGTTTACTGCATCTAAAAACTTGGCATACACCTGACGACGGTACACCCGAGCGCCTACTAAACCCTGTAAATCTTCGGCTAACCCCGTCACTAATCCAAACAAATTAGACACTTCAATTGTCGGGCGACTACTCGGACCTTTGCCTTTCATCTCAAACCCGTCACCTTTTATCGGATAAGGTTGATAAGCTCGCCCTTGCCAGATGATAGGCCCGCCTTTCTCATTGGCTTGATTGCAGAAAAAATAACGCTCCCCACCAATTAAGGTTAAATCAATCTCCCACAATTCAATATGCGCCGGTAGTTCAGTTTGGGTGATTTCACTCAGGATACTTTGGGGAATGTCTTGCATCTTGCAGTTACCTTAAAATAAAAAAAGTCACTTCAATGAAGCAACCTTTTATTCATTCACGTGTGTACCAATATATACCCGACCTTTACATCAAAGAGAGTATCAACTTACGTTTCATGACATTTAATGAATGGTTAATGGTCTCAACCTTACTTCTAGTCGTTATCGAAAGAAGTTTTTTATACAGAGATAACTTGACTTTCTTAAATGATATTGATAATCATTATCATTAAAAAGATAACTCCCGCAACTATCATAAGGTAATAATATGGATATATTTCGCTCTATAAGTAAAATTTCACTTACGCTCTTATGTCTTATGGCATCTGTATTTTTAACAACACCAGCACAAGCACAAGATAAACTAAAAGTCGTCACTACTTTTACTATTATCCAAGATATCGCTCAAAATGTAGCCGGAGATGCAGCGATTGTCGAATCAATTACAAAACCAGGTGCTGAAATTCACGATTATCAACCAACACCCAAAGATTTAGTTAAAGCACAAAAGGCTGATCTAATATTATGGAATGGACTTCAGCTCGAACGATGGTTTGAGCGTTTTTTTGAAGGATTAGATAATGTTCCTGCAGTAATCGTCACGGAAGGTATTGAACCTATGCCTATCCGAGAGGGTGAATATAAAAATAATCCTAATCCTCATGCTTGGATGTCCCCTGCAAATGCCAAAATCTACATTGAGAACATTCGCCAAGCATTAGTAAAATATGACCCTGAGAATGCTGAGGTCTATAATGCTAATGCCAAAAGATATGCACAACAAATTGCAGAGCTCGATGCCCCACTTCGCGAACGCTTGAATCGTATTCCAGAAAACCAGCGTTGGTTAGTGTCCAGTGAAGGTGCTTTTAGCTATTTAACTAAAGACTATGGCTTTAAAGAAGTGTATTTATGGCCAATCAATGCCGAAGAGCAAGGTTCTCCTCAGCAAGTGAAAAAAGTTATCGATACCGTACGCAAATACAACATCCCTGTCGTATTCAGCGAAAGTACTATTTCCGATAAACCAGCCCGCCAAGTGAGCAAAGAAACCGGTGCAAAATACGGTGGAGTATTATATGTTGACTCATTATCAACCGCTGATGGCCCAGTACCCACTTATATTGACCTATTAAATACAACTGTAGACACTATAGCAAAAGGGTTTGGACAATGAGTGCCCCACTCCTACCGTTAATAATACGGCTGTTACCTATAACAGCAAGCGTCATACAACTATTCTAGATACAAGCTTTTCTATCACTAAGGGCACAAATTGTGCCCTTAGTAAAAATTAACGGTTTTGTAAGAAAATTAGCTATATTTTGTGAAAAGTCTCTAAATAGGATATTTTAAAAGTTAATTGTTTTCAATTATCAAGAGGAGCATTCAAGCCACCACTTCTTCAAATCGACAACTTACCTCCATATATACTTCTTGAATTTTGATATCCCACTCCCGACACACCACTTTAATCTCGACTTTTGAATCTGGTGGTTGCCATAAAAACGCTTTATAACCGCCATGACGCGATAAAAACCCCCTCAGAGTTCCACCTTCGTCCTTCGTGACCCGAAAGGTCACATTGTAGGTACTAAGTTGCACATTTAACCCTGAGGGGGTTCGTTGTTCATACCCATCACCAAATTTAACTACTTTCACTAACGGTTTTGTTTTTATCCCCATACCCGGACGAGGATACCATGTAAATAGTTCCATTTATCACCTGCTTAACTCACCACCATCACGCAACATATCACTAATGGTTGCTTTAATTTGCATATCTGTTCGTTTTTCTATCAAGCTCAATAACGCCTGTGTATCGAGGCTTACGTCTTTGTTTTGTCTTTGCCCCTCTGACTCATTGACCGTGAGATAAGAATGATTATTAACGGTTACCTGATTGACCCGGTTTCCTACACTTGTATTTTTTTGTGACAAATACGCTTTTAAATCTGCATTTGTCCGCTTATCAACCACACGCTCACCCTTATCCAGTAACCAAGTGCCTTCTCGAGGAATGTTATCAATCCCATCGTGTGCCATCCCTTGCGGACTCACCGCTTGAACAGCCGCCGTTAAAACTCCAGTTTCAGCCACAGCTGTTGCCACCGCTCCTAAGTTGGCTGGAAATGGGGCTGATGACCACGCCTGGGCTATCGCGGCTTTTGATGCCATAATTGTTTGCGCTAACTGAAAACCTTTCGATATTGCAAACAACCCACGATAAGCCCCTGAACTTTTCCCTGCATACGCGCCAACCAACCCTGACATTCCCTCAAATAACTGTTGTTGAGTGCGTAACTGCTTCATCACGTCTTGATTTTGGTATTGGCTAACCGCTTCTGTTTTTTGGCGTGTTTTCGCTTCCCGTAACTGCTGGTAGCGGTCTTCTGATAAAAGCTTTTTCTGGTTATAAAACTCCAATAGAGCCAATTCTCGTTCATACTGGTTTTCAATCGCAACCAACGGGTCAACATCCCCCAATAATCGCTGAGTAGGGGATATTTGAGAATCTGCATACTGCGCCGCCATTTTTTGGAAAGAATCCACCTGAAGTTTGCTTAACGCTTCTTGGTACTCTTGTTCATTGAATAAATCAGTTTCCCTAAACTCCGCAAATAGCGTCGAAAGTTCTTGATACTGCCTTTGCATTTGTTGAACGGGTGAATACTGCTCCACTAAGGCTTGACGTTTTTTCGCATAGAGCTCTTCGTTTTCGGCGACGGCTTTAGCAATTTCTTGTTGTGAGACACCTGCGGCTTGTCCTGCGGCAACAATCCGTTGACGTGCCGTTTCTTCTTGTATCACTAATCGTTGTAAGCTATTGGCATTATCTTGTTCAAGTTGTGAACGTAAATGCGAAAACTCCCCCATGGCCGATTGCATTTTACGCGGGTCAACAATACGGGGGGCTTCCAATGACGGGGAGTTATAAGAGCTTGCCGGTTCATCTTCATTATTGTCTGCGCCTGCAGCGGTAATTGCCTCACGCGCTTTTTGAAAACCCCCTTTTAATGATTGATAAAACTCCCCTTGATCTGGGGATAACATCTCTTTCATTTTTCCGTTGAGTTTATCTTGCAATTGCGTCAATCGTGCTATCTGATTTAATTGCCCTTCGTAAACTTCTTTATTGCCATTTCTTTGGTATTCGCCAATTAATTGTTGACGGGCATTTTTAACCTGTTTAGTAAAATCAACCAATTCAGCGTAATCTGCTTTGTCTTTTTGAGAAACGCCTCCCCAACCGTAATTCAATTGGCTGCGTTTGATATTTCGGCTAATATCGTCCACAAATTGATAGATAGCCTCAGAAGCCTTTTCTATCCCATCAAGGATAAATAAGGCGATATCTTGACCTAATTGCCTAAATCCCCCACGTGCTTCTGCTGCTTTGGTGATCCAACCGCTGATCCCCTCCAATACCATTGAAATTGCAGGTGCAGCCGCCGCTTGAACATGTTCCCACACACCACTTGTCAGTGAACCCAATTTTTCAAATTCAATTCGGGCGTGATGAATATTGTCAAATTGCTGGTTACTGAGCGCAAATCCAAGCCTTTCTACTTCCTTACGAGACTCAGAGAGCTCGCCAGTCATCAATGGATCTTTCATCTTCGCCAAACTGCCATTGACGCGATTTAACCAATACAACACTTGATTATCAGGCAGTTTATGTAACTCATCGGCAAACTTCTTTAATTGCTCGTCCGGTGACAGTTTCGCCCAGTCTTCCGCTTTTTGGTTAATTTTGGTGAAAAACTCCACCAAGGGACCTTTGCCAGACTGCGAGGCTCGGGTGATTTGTGTGTTCAAATCCCTCATCGAATCGGCTAAGTCCGTCATACTCACACCAGACCATTGAGCCGCACGACGCATTTCATCAAACCGGCGGGGGATCACCCCTAAGTTATAGGCGGTTCCCACCACGTCATCAAGCGCTTGATAGGTCTTCTTTATATTAGAGACCAAGCCGTAGGCTGAAACCCCTAATAGCGCTGAACTCAACCCTGTCACTAATGTCGTGGCTTTAGCTAAGTGCCCAAACCCCTTGGTCACCATCGAGCCTACGTTTAACGCGGTTTGCCCAAACGACAGCGTTTCTTTATTCGCGCGTTTAAGTTCACTGCGATAAGCGGCGGCATTTAAGCCTAGTGTTGTTGATAGTGAGCGTAATACCGCCATAATAAAAACTACCTCATCAGTTGTTTAAATTGCACTAAGGCCTCTTCGGGTGAAACTTGAACCGAGGTGATTATCGGTGGATACGCTTTTTCATATTCCAGTTGATAATGAGCTGCCCAATATTGCAACTCTGTGGCTGGCCAAGACAAAATCTCATAAAAAGGCCGCTTTAATTCCACCGCCAATATTCTGACTAACTGCCCGCTGCTTGACGCGGTTAAGCTTTTTTTACGTTATCTTGGCTCCCAGCACTTAACCCATTTAAACGAGATGCGACTTTAAATAACCGCATCGCCACCGCCCCAGGAAGTGTCGCCAATAATGCCTCTTTTTCATCCAGTGACGCGATAGGTTGCCCCTCATCATCCACCATCGATTGAATTAATAACGTCATCATAAATTCATCAAAGGGTAAGGCGGTTTGCCCTTTGTCATCAAAGCAACGTGCTTCAAAATCTAACATTTCCCCGACAGACATTTGGCGGATAATGATTTGCGCCTCATCGCCCAATTCAGGCACATCAACAGTTTCTTGTGGTAAACGTAACGTCGTTGCCATTAATGTTTTTAATGTTGCCATCGTCTTCTCCTTTTTCGATTAAGCCGTCACAGTGATTGTCACGGTTTTGGTCAGTTTTCCGTAAGACGCGGTCACTGTTACTGCCCCAGCAGTATTGTGTTTCAATGTGGCAGACACGCGCCCTAAGCCATTGGTGATAACGTCCGTTTGCGTTAATGTCCCCGCCGTAGTAGTAATGGCAATCGGTGCCCCCGCTAACGGGAAGCCGGCTTCTTTTACGGTTACCGTCAAGGTCGCTAACGCTTTATTGTCCCCTTTTAGCGAGGTCGTATCGCTGGATAAAATCAGTTCAATATCACGCTCATAATCCGGCACAGGCTGATCCCAATCCGTAAAGCCATTTTGTTTACCGCTAACAATAAACGCGACAGCACTTTCATTTTGGGTTTCATCAATTTTAAAGCCCAGTAAGGCGACTTCATACACTCCAACGGTAATGGGTGTAGTAAACCAAAGGTGACAGAGTTCAACCGTCATTCCGGCTAATGCCGCATTGATAAAAGCGGTTTGCTCTGGGCTAGCTTTGCCGTAATAATGCCCTTTTAACTCTTTATCCGGTCCATCAAAAACCCCGGCCATATACCGTTTTGCTTTATCTTCCAGAGTTGAAATATCAACAGTGGGCGCTGTATTCCCCACTTGTCCCATTGCGGTTAAACCGGGAAGCGTCTGCCAACGGAGTTCACCTTTTGGACGCCAAAAAGTGCGGGTGCCTGCGCCAAGTACTGCGGTAGGTTGAGTCATACGGTTACATTCCTTAAAGTCGTTGAAATATTGAGCATCACAGAACACACCTGTGTTCCGTCTGCTTGAGGTTCGTCCATCTCGCTCTCAATCACGAGACGTTGATATTCTGGGATACGGAGGGTTTCTAACGCATAAAGACGCTTAGCAATAGATTGCGCTTCTTGTCGACGATTTGCGGTCACGCGAACTTGCCAATTCAGCGTGATGAGTGCCACCCTATCGTCTAACGCTCTTTCCGAAGCACGACTAATTTGGAGAAAGCTGATGGCGGGTAAATCCGCTGTAACTGGGAGTCTATCCGGATACACAGGCACCTGAGCGACTTGTTCACATAACGCCTTAAATCGTTCATGCATGATTTAATGCCTTATCAATAAGTTGATTGAGTAGTGTGATTTCAGTTTGAAGAACGTGTGACAAATTGGCATCAAATGCTGGACGTAAGAAAGGCCGTGCGGCAAACCCCGGATGTTGAAGCCCTGTACCTTGTATCTTATCCCGATCCCGTCTTGCCCCTTCACCTGTCGCATGTGGCTCTACCCCATGCTCTAACCAGTAAGCATACACGGGGGGATCTAGCTTGCGCCCGGCCTTTTCTTGCGCTTGACGGTTTCTAAACACCCCTACCGTGGCAATTGCATCGGCCCATGTCGGCTTTTTAGGCAACTTAACCCGTAAACGAAATGACTCTGCAAGTAATCCGGTTTCGCCTTGCCATTGTGTTCGGTAACTTGCCACTGTTGCGGCAAGTACTGGTTGCATGGCAGCTCTCACCACCTTGCGCAAAACCTTGCCCTGCATCACGCTGTCTAGTTGGTTAAATTGTGCCTCCAATTTATCTAAACCTTGGATCGTCAAATAGGCTTTATCGCTCATAGGTCACCGCCGTCAAAATCACCCATTTTCGTTGAGGGTCGGGTTGAACATTACTTATTGCTAGTTTTGTACCCCGACAGGCACCCGATAAAATTTCAATACGCCAATTCGAGTCAATCTTGCGATAACGCATCTGCAGAGTGAAAATTTGCTGATGAATATCCGCACCAGCGCGTATTAAATCACGCCCAGAAACCACTCGAATATTGGCATTCACCACCGCAATTTGGGTGTAGGTATCGAGCAACTCCCCCAGTTCATCACGGTCTTCGGTAAATGCCATCAAACGAATATGATCCCGTAGTTTTCCGATACTAAAACCAGACTTAGCCGCGTTCGCGATGGGTTGACCATATGAAGTCATCATTTGACTTACCCCCAATTTTTCATATTGCGCTCTAAATTCAGGGTGGTTAATGCACTTAACGGGATATCAACTCCCCCTTCATCACCTCGATGTTCATAAAGGTGAGCTAAAATAAACAGCACTCCCGCACGAATATTAGGGTTGATCACAACGTCATGATGATTGGCTTCACCGCTATCCCTCGCCTGCTTGAGCGCGGTTTCATCAGGATAAAAACGGCGGTTGATATAACGCATCGCTAAATATTCAGCTTCTTCCAATTTGTCCTTAACCAGCATGTAATCGAATGTATCAGACTCTAATCGGAGGTGACTTAGGGCTTTGCTCATATCAATCACCGTCATAACTTATCCTTTGGTATTGAGTTCTTGTGCCATCTTATTGTTGGGTTCCGGTGTTGTCGTCACTCGGATAATTAAACCATTGGCTTCCAATTCTGCGGCTCTCACTCTATCCACAGAAAAAGGCGTATCCCCCGGGGCTTTAAATTGCCCTGAGGCGGTATCTGTAAAACGTCTAATGGGCTTAACCTGTACCGTTTCTGATGTTCCTGATGCGGATTGATTTATCGGTTGCTCAGAATCTACCACTGCGTTCTCGTCCGTCTCTTTTTTTGTACGTGCCATATATTGTTCCTCTTCTTTTACACTTAACGATAAAAAGCCGCACAAAGCGGCTTGATGTTTTAAATTTACTTATTTATCTTAAGTAGAGGATTAAGCACCAGAGGTTACGGCGGTACCGTTAACTCGCCCTGTCACAAAAGCTTCTGGACGATACACCGCTAACGCTAAACGCTCTTCGGCCCGAATAGTCACCATATTTCGGGTAAAGTCATCTTCGTTTTCCGTCGATAACAAGACTTCAATATCCATCCGGTCAAAGATTTGAGCCCCCAAACTAAACGCCCCCGTCAGGAATGTATTTTGAGCGATGGCTTGAGTCTCAATAACCGGTAACCCCCAAAGACGTGGTGTGCCCCCATTAACTGGCTGTGCAATGATATAACGTCCTTCATTATCCTTAGTCAGTTCGATAGAAACCCAATCAATGGGATTTAACACAAATCCTGTTGGTGGAAACTCCGCTAAAACAGCCTGTAAAATTGCCAAACGTAAGCGATCAATCGGTGTCGCGGATGTCAACGTTAGAGAAGGCGTAAATTCTTGCGCTTGCGGTAACAGCCCTAAAATATTCGCGCCTGTTCCATCTCCGCTCAATAACTGCGCCTCTTCTGCAAGACGTAAACCATAACGGGCGCGACCATCGATATAGCTTGCCAATCCCGTCGCATCATCCAAAATTTGGCGTGACGCTTTAAAGAAGTGTGCAATGGTACGCACTGGCGCGTTTTTCAGATCAAATTTGATATCAGACTGTGGCTTCTTCGCCCCTTCCGGTACAGTCGCCGCATTGTTGGTAAATCCGGTTTCCTGTACATACTCCATCGTATTACTTTCCGTTTCACCCGGTGCCAGTAAGTCACGAATGGTCATCACGCGCTCAGGCGGGGCAATGATCCCCGGCACGCGTTCAGCAATCACCAAACTATTAGTCGGGCTTATGCCGGCACCTGTCGTCCCCGTTATGTTCATAATGTCTTTACGTTCAAGTTTCACGCGAACGCTTTTACGATCAGAACTGTTCATTGATTGATACGCATCACTTTCAATCACTAACTGTCCTAACGATTTAACCGTTTGCGGTTCTTCTTGAGGTACACGCGCCATTTTTTGTTCTAACTCCGTCAGGTGCTCTTTGAGCTCTGCCATCTGAGTTAGGCTCTCATCAGTGCGCTGCTTCAGCTCTTCAGTGACGGTCTGACCTGCCTCCATCTTCTTTTTCACGTCTTCACCGAAGTTTTTGACATTCACCATCACGTCATTCAGTTTTTTATCCACATCCTGAAATGAGAGTTCTGAGGGCGGGGTATTTTCACTGCTTTTTGTTTTAAGCATCATCTTTCCTTAATCTTTACAATTTGGGTAATGCACATTGTTCAAGTACCTGACACATTGCCGAGATACGGTGTTTTGTTTCGCTACTCATATCAACGCCCCCAGACTCTCTCCGGTTAAGCAAAATACCCAACCCTTGGTTAGCGATCACTACAGATTGGGTTTTCGAGAAGCCTGCCTCACGCAAGAACCGCTCAAATTCTGATAAACTCGGTAAATCCCCATCAATCAGTTTCGATTTAATAACATCGATCCGCGCTTCATCATTAGCCGGTGCCGTTACAATAGAAATTTCCATCAAATCTAATTTTGTTAAGGTACGGATACGGGTTTTTTCATCAAAATTGGACTCGCGTACGTAATAACCAATGGACAGGCCCGTGATGGCTCGGTTCTTCATGCCTTGCCATGCAGTACGCGCATAATTCGCCTCGCCAAGCCACAACATGCCTTCACCAAATAGCCCATGTTTATCTTCTTTGAGGCTATTGATATCCCAATGCCCTATCGGCTCTCCCATACGGTGCTGCCAAAGTACTGGGAACGTACGCCCTTTCTTTTTCATCTCTGCGAGACTTTCTAGAAACGCGCCCGGTGCTACCACTTCATTGTAAGAATCCACCACACCAAATACGGAGCCGTAGCCAGAAAAAAGGCCGTCATCACTGACAGCCTTAATATCAAAATCAAATGCCTTCGTTTTTAACGCACTATTTTTTATGTGCATCCTCTTTATTCCTCATTCGGTTTTATGCCTAGCCAATCATGCAATGCATTTTTAGCCGTCGTATCATTATTAGATTTCCCTAATTTATCAATGGGTAACAAATTGGACTGCACAGTTAATTGGTCACCGCCTTCAACTGGCGGTAAATTCTCTTTACGACGGATTTCATTACGCGTCATAATCCCGTTTTGCGCCAGAGTGGAATAAAATGCAGAGCGTGCCGCACTGTCCGCTCGTAATAACCCTTCAATTGAAAATTCAGCGAAATATTTATTTCTGTCACCGGGTGCTAATAGGCTACGCCTTATGGCTTGCTCAATGCGGTTTAACCAAGGTCTTAATGAGGTGGTTAAAAACTTGATCATTAACTGTTCAACCCCACTGCCCCACATCGTTTGACCTTGTGCGATGTGTCCTATCATGATGGGGTCAACTCCAAACCATTGACAAATATCTTCCACACTTAAGCGGCGGGTTTCGATCATCTGCGCATCTTCCAAGCTTAAAGAGGTATTCTGAAAACTAATTCCACCTTCCAATAATGGCGCTCGTCCCGCATTCACTGCCCCCGCAAACTGACTAATAAACCCTTCATAAAAGTCTTTACGTTGCTCTTCGGTCAAAATGCGATCTGTGGTTAATACCCCGCTTGGTCGCAGACTGTTTTTAAAAAAAGCGCCGCTCGCTGTATTGGCCGCAATAGATAACGCGAAGGTTTCTTTACCCAATTTCAAGGGTGAAAGCCCCGTGAGACAATCAGGGCCCAAACGCCCTCGAATATGCAACACTTGCCCTTCTTTGAGTTCAAGCATTTTTCCCGTGACCGGATCTTGGTAACTGTACACCGGGGCACCGGTTTTATCGCGAGTGACTTTAACTTTTTCAGGCACCAAAGGCATTAACGCCGTCACACGTTTACCCGTGCGATCAATTTGCGCATACGCATTTCCACGTAACAATAATCCCGCCATCATCATTTCCCAAAATTCGACAGCCGTCATATCTGCATTGGGTTGATAATGTAAGATTTCATATAATGGATGATCACGGGCGATTTTTCGTCCCTCTTTCGTGTGTTCATAAAACCCAAGGGGTAACGTTGCCACCGTTTTTGATAACACATCCACACACGCCCAAACCGTAGAAAGTTGCGCGATTTTAGTATCATTCACCACCACGTTCGGGGGCGAAATTTTAACACCTACTGTTTCTGGAGATGCCTGTTCAGGTACTGATTTTCGCCCTGCCACCCAATCAAGGCTACGCCCCACCCACCCTTTTTGTTTGTTCTTCATAAACTATTCCTTAAACAAAGAGTGGATTTTTAAAAAAGTCACTGATATCACCGCACTCTACCTCAATACCATTCGTCGCTCCGACTGCCATAGCAAAAGCCACCATACCGTCCATACGCCCCGTTGATTTTTCTTTGGTGAGTTTACGGTTTGAGGCGGCATCTTTCGTAGTAATGGCGTTAGCCGCACACATATTCATCACGGGGTGATTGCCATGTCTGATTTGCTTATTCAGTAGTATCTGCTCAAGTTTATCGAGGGCGGGAGCCATGTCTTTATAACCTTGTCCAAACTCAACTAAGGGTAAGGTTAAACCAATTGCTTCCGCTGACTTCTTAAACATCTCAATGCGCCAACGGTCAAAAGCTATCACTTCAATGTCAAAGTCAGCGAGGATCAGCGCAATATCTTTGGCAACATAATCATAGTCCACCATAGAACCTGGGGTGGTGCGAAGAAAACCTTGTTTTTCCCACACGTCATATGGCACACGATCCGTTTTCGCTCGATCTAATAGCGTCTTTTTGGGTGTCCAAAAAAACGGATACAGGTTCCACTTGCCATCTGCCGACTGACCGATCACCACTAAGGCAGTTAAGTCTTTCGATTCCGATAAATCTAACCCCGCATAACATTTCCCCACAATCGGTTTAACAGGAGACTGACAATATTCCCACACCGAGCGTGAGATAAACGGTGACACCGTAGAAACTCGCTGATTTAAGTTCAGGTTTCTAAACGTATTCTCACTCGATGGCATTCGTGAAGCCATTTCAGCTAATCGTTGCATATCACCTAATGAACGGAAATTACCCAGTGCAGGGTTCGCGGCTTTCCATACTTCTGGATCTAAAATATCAGCATCTTTATCTGCCTCATACACATGAGACACAATGTGCGGGTCTTTAGAATTTTTGGCATCATCTAACCAGATACTTAGCAAGTCCGCATCATTCGCAGCCTGGGTGCTTATAGCAATCAATAATGGGCTTTTATGTGCCCCCTGTGAGGTGACAATCGCATCCACAAATTCACTGCGCGGCCCTACTATTTGGCCTACTTCATCAAGGATTGCCAGTACGGGGGATAAACCATGCGCAGTTTTACCTTCTGCGGACAAAGCGCGATATTCAACATTACAAGGCTTACCAACCAATTTCTTGCCACTGGGGATAATATGTATAATCTCTTGCAACTTAGGGTTGAGGTTAATCATCTTCACTGCCAAATTGAATACAATCGCCGCTTGCTCACGGCTCATTGCACCACTGATAATTTGGGTATTTTGTACGGCTTCTGGCCCCACTAAATGAGCAAGCAAAATACCCGCAATCAACCCCGTTTTCCCATTCTTACGGGCAATGCTTAAATAGGCTTTATCCGTACGGTGTGGGTTATCATAAATCGCTAAAATAAACCGCTTTTGAAATTCATCTAAACGTATTGAGTTACCTAATAGCTCCCCTTCGGGAACAATGCAGTAACGTTCAATAAACGCAATAACACGTTCCCCTCGCGTCATGGTTCCTCCTTAGTGCATGGGAGCCGCCAACAAATCATCATCCTGCATATCGTTCAGGATATTTCTGGCATCGGCATCGTTTTGATTTCGTTTGTGTTGGTCGCGGCTTTCACCATTAACTGCTCGAGAGTGAATTTGTAAATCCTTACTTTGAGAAAGTGCTAATCGCTGTAAGTCATTAATACGTCTATGCAATCTATCAACACTCTTCTCTATATCAGGATTGTATTGACTGTCGAGTTGACTATCTAATTTGTTTAAACGTTTAGATAATTGCTCTATTTTTAGGTAATTATTCGCTAATTTTGAGGCGGTAATTAAGCTTGCTGGTGTCCAACTATCTAATGCTTTTGTGCGAA
>JAREYC010000053.1:32500-35000 GCA_030015325.1 Cryptoblepharus egeriae | reverse complement strand
CGGTCTACCCCGAGAGATGGAAGCGGGTTCCCCGGTCTGCCCGTGGGAAGCAAAGGAGGTGAGCGTCCACGGTCTACCCACAAGAAGGACGCGGTTCCCCAGTTGTACCCACAGTTGTACCCCAGTTGTCGAGGCTCCCCTGGTCTAGCCGCTGGAGCAGCATGGGGGTCAGCCTCCTTGGTCTTCCCGTTTCAAATCAACCAATCAATCAATCGATCGATCGATCGATCGATCGATAAAAGAAGCACGCGCCTCAGGATCCCCCGGCGCACCCGTGGCACGCGCAGGCCGGTCCGCGGGGAACGGCCGCACGAGTTCCGCTTCCAGGGAACCTTCCCCCGGCTGTCGCCTTCATGCAGGGGGCCCAGGTGTATCCGTCAGAAGCAGGACTCCCCCGGTCTGCCCGTTGGAAGTACAGTTCCAGTACGCTAAAGCCGTTCTGCCCTTAGGCTGCAATGGAAGTCTGCCTCCCCGGCTGCTCGCAGGAGCAGCATGGGGATAGGCCTCCCGGGTCCACCTGTTTAAAAAAAAAAAAAAAAAAAAAAAAAAAGGGGGGGGGGAGAAAAGGAAGGTGCCCGACGAGGTGTCACGCTTCCCTTGTCTTCCCGTAAGAGGCGCAGGCAGGGAAGGCTGCTTCCCTGGCCTACTCGCAGGCGCAGCCTGGTTCTCCCTGGTCCACCCGTAGGAAAGCAGCGGAGGTCGGACCCCCCCGGTCTACCCGCGTCAGGCGCACCGTTCGACTGGTATACACCCGAGAGGCCGCGAAGGCCGGCGTGCCTGGTTTACCCGCTAAAAAAGAAAGAAAGAAACAAACAAAACACCCACAAAAACAAAAAAAAAAAAAAAAAAAAAAAGGGGCGGGGGGGGGAGAGAAAAGGGTGCCCCCGCGCGGTGTCAGGCTTCTTCTTGCATTCCCGTAAGGTGCGCAGGCGTTGGACGCCCCTGGTGTCCCCGTGGGACCGTGACGCGCGTCAGGATTTTCCTAGTCTACCCACCGTGGGCCCGGGAAGCCACCCGGGGGCGGGGCGGAGGGGGGGGCGCGCTTCCGCACGAGCCCCGCCCGCAGGGAAGGTTTCCCGGAGGTCTCTTTGACGCAGGGGGCTCGTGTGTACAAGGCAGAAGCAGGACTCCCTGGTCTACCCATTGGAAAGCATGGGCGCGGAAGTCCCGATGAGGTAGAATCTGACTCCGGCGCCCGGGAAGGAGTTCCAGGAGGCCGGGCGGATTCGGCCGGCGGCGGTCCTATGTCGGGCGGCCGGGGGTCCCACAGGCGCGCGCCTGCGGGTTAGCGGGAGAGGGTCTGCCGGGGGACCCTTCGAGGAGGAAAGCTTCCCGGGAGAGGTGCGCGTCTCCCGGCGGCGTGGACCAGCGTGAGTCGCTCCGACCTCCGCGCCCGCGAAAGGGTTCCAGGAGGCCGGCGAGACTCGGGGCTCCGTGGCCGCCCCCAGGTTGAGGCGCACAACCCCGGAAAAGGGTGGCGTGCGGTCGCGGCGACGCAGGCCACCCCGGGGACGGCCTCCGTAAGCCGGCCCGCCGCACGGCAGGAGAGGCGCGGAAGTCCCGATGGGGTAGAATCTGACCGCGGCGCCCGGGAAGGAGTTCCAGGAGGTCGGACGGACTCGGCCGGCGGCGGGCCTATGTCGGGCGGCCGGGGGTCCCACAGGCGCGCGCCTGCGGGTTAGAGGGAGAGGGTCTGCCGGGGGACCCTTCGAGGAGGAAAGCTTCCCGGGAGAGGTGCGCGTCTCCCGGCGGCGTGGACCAGCGTGAGTCGCTCCGACCTCCGGAGCCCGGCCCGAAGCCGACCTCCGCGCCCGCGAAAGGGTTCCAGGAGGCCGGCGAGACTCGGGGCTCCGTGGCCGCCCCCCAGGTTGAGGCGCACAACCCCGGAAAAGGGTGGCGTGCGGTGGCGGCGACGCAGGCCACCCCGGGGACGGCCTCCGTAAGCCGGCCCGCCGCACGGCAGGAGAGGCGCGGAAGTCCCGATGGGGTAGAATCTGACCGCGGCGCCCGGGAAGGAGTTCCAGGAGGTCGGACGGACTCGGCCGGCGGCGGGCCTATGTCGGGCGGCCGGGGGTCCCACAGGCGCGCGCCTGCGGGTTAGAGGGAGAGGTTCTGCCGGGGGACCCTTCGAGGAGGAAAGCTTCCCGGGAGAGGTGCGCGTCTCCCGGCGGCGTGGACCAGCGTGAGTCGCTCCGACCTCCGGAGCCCGGCCCGAAGCCGACCTCCGCGCCCGCGAAAGGGTTCCAGGAGGCCGGCGAGACTCGGGGCTCCGTGGCCGCCCCCAGGTTGAGGCGCACAACCCCGGAAAAGGGTGGCGTGCGGTGGCGGCGACGCAGGCCACCCCGGGGACGGCCTCCGTAAGCCGGCCCGCCGCACGGCAGGAGAGGCGCGGAAGTCCCGATGGGGTAGAATCTGACCGCGGCGCCCGGGAAGGAGTTCCAGGAGGTCGGACGGACTCGGCCGGCGGCGGACCTATGTCGGGCGGCCGGGGGTCCCACAG
>JAREYC010000053.1:20000-22500 GCA_030015325.1 Cryptoblepharus egeriae | reverse complement strand
GGGGGGACCGGACCGCGGGTCGACAGCGGAAATCGGTCTTAGGTCTACCCGCGACGGCCTGGTCTACCCGAGGTTAGCGTCCCCGGTCTACCCGCTTACCCACGGTGAGTTTCGGGAAGCGGGGCGCGATAACGACGCGGGATCCCCCACACGAGCCCGCCATGGGCACGGAGGCTCCGAGACCCCGGTCTACCCCCTGGTCGCTACGGGGAAACCGGAGTCCCGCTCCGCCCACGAGGAGAGGAAGCGCGGCGCCCGGTCTGCCCTCGGAAACGACAGGGAGCCTGGGGCCGGACCCGCCCGTCGTAAGAACGGGGAAGGACGGGCCCCGGGTCTACCCGTGACGCGGCGGGCCGTAACCGGCTCGAGTTCCGAAAGTCTCCGGCGAGGTCGGTACGGGCCGCACCCGTACGGGGGTGGCGGGGGGGGGGGGGAGCGCGACGCTCCGCCCGTAAAAGGCGCGAGAAGTCTTCGGGCCTGTGAGCGATCCTCTTCCCGGGGTCAGAACGGGAAAGCGAGAGGCCGTCACAGGCTCCGCACGTGAGAAGTCCCCGTCCCGGGGAGGGGGGCGCGGCGGCGCGACGACGACGACGCCGTACCCGAAACGAGCACGGGCGGGCGCGAGACTCGACCCGGGCGAGACGGGTGCGGGCCTGTACAAACGGGTCTGTGAGCGGCCGTGTCGGCCTACCCGAGGCGCGCACAGGCAGGCGGGAGCCACGGGGCCCGGGCAAGACATCCGCAGGCTTTACCCGTAAGGAGATCGGGGGGGGGGAGGAGGAGGAGGAGACGGGATGCCAATCCCTAACCGAGATGAGCTCAGGCGGGGGAGAGATGCTTTACCCAGGAGTAGTACAGGCGGGCGGACGGAGGTCTTCCGTCCCTGACGATCTGAGGAACAGGGGACTGGCGCCCTGGAGTTCCCGTTATAAACCTAGGGAAAGGGAGTCCAGGTCTACCCGTAACAAATACAGGTATACCCGTCAGAAGACGGGAAGGTCGGCGCGCCGCCCCCCCCCCCCCGGTCTACCCCGAGAGATGGAAGCGGGTTCCCCGGTCTGCCCGTGGGAAGCAAAGGAGGTGAGCGTCCACGGTCTACCCACAAGAAGGACGCGGTTCCCCAGTTGTACCCACAGTTGTACCCCAGTTGTCGAGGCTCCCCTGGTCTAGCCGCTGGAGCAGCATGGGGGTCAGCCTCCTTGGTCTTCCCGTTTCAAATCAACCAATCAATCAATCGATCGATCGATCGATCGATCGATAAAAGAAGCACGCGCCTCAGGATCCCCCGGCGCACCCGTGGCACGCGCAGGCCGGTCCGCGGGGAACGGCCGCACGAGTTCCGCTTCCAGGGAACCTTCCCCCGGCTGTCGCCTTCATGCAGGGGGCCCGGGTGTATCCGTCAGAAGCAGGACTCCCCCGGTCTGCCCGTTGGAAGTACAGTTCCAGTACGCTAAAGCCGTTCTGCCCTTAGGCTGCAATGGAAGTCTGCCTCCCCGGCTGCTCGCAGGAGCAGCATGGGGATAGGCCTCCCGGGTCCACCTGTTTAAAAAAAAAAAAAAAAAAAAAAAAAAAAAAAAAAGGGGGGGGGGAGAAAAGGAAGGTGCCCGACGAGGTGTCACGCTTCCCTTGTCTTCCCGTAAGAGGCGCAGGCAGGGAAGGCTGCTTCCCTGGCCTACTCGCAGGCGCAGCCTGGTTCTCCCTGGTCCACCCGTAGGAAAGCAGCGGAGGTCGGACCCCCCCGGTCTACCCGCGTCAGGCGCACCGTTCGACTGGTATACACCCGAGAGGCCGCGAAGGCCGGCGTGCCTGGTTTACCCGCTAAAAAAGAAAGAAAGAAACAAACAAAACACCCACAAAAACAAAAAAAAAAAAAAAAAAAAGGGGCGGGGGGGGGGAGAGAAAAGGGTGCCCCCGCGCGGTGTCAGGCTTCTTCTTGCATTCCCGTAAGGTGCGCAGGCGTTGGACGCCCCTGGTGTCCCCGTGGGACCGTGACGCGCGTCAGGATTTTCCTAGTCTACCCACCGTGGGCCCGGGAAGCCACCCGGGGGCGGGGCGGAGGGGGGGGCGCGCTTCCGCACGAGCCCCGCCCGCAGGGAAGGTTTCCCGGAGGTCTCTTTGACGCAGGGGGCTCGTGTGTACAAGGCAGAAGCAGGACTCCCTGGTCTACCCATTGGAAAGCATGGGCGCGGAAGTCCCGATGAGGTAGAATCTGACTCCGGCGCCCGGGAAGGAGTTCCAGGAGGCCGGGCGGATTCGGCCGGCGGCGGTCCTATGTCGGGCGGCCGGGGGTCCCACAGGCGCGCGCCTGCGGGTTAGCGGGAGAGGGTCTGCCGGGGGACCCTTCGAGGAGGAAAGCTTCCCGGGAGAGGTGCGCGTCTCCCGGCGGCGTGGACCAGCGTGAGTCGCTCCGACCTCCGCGCCCGCGAAAGGGTTCCAGGAGGCCGGCGAGACTCGGGGCTCCGTGGCCGCCCCCAGGTTGAGGCGCACAACCCCGGAAAAG
>JAREYC010000052.1:0-41488 GCA_030015325.1 Cryptoblepharus egeriae | reverse complement strand
TAGCGGGCTGGATGTGTGATATCCTAGACAACCTCAATGACGAAGCGACCATTGAGAGCGTAAAACAAAAAGTATTAGCAATTTGCAAGAAATACCCAGTTTACGCATAATTTAAACGACAATTCGTAATTGAAACCCGCTTCTACATGCATGTATGAGCGGGTTTTTTGCATTGAAAAAACGGAGGGATGATGGTCATTCCATCAACGCGTTGGCTAGCCATTGATTATTTTACCTACTTTTTTGCCTACAGTATTTTTCTGCCATTTTGGTCAGTGTGGTTACAAGGCGAAGGTATTGATGCAGAAATGATTGGTGTGTTGCTTGGGGTTGGCTTAGCGGCTCGCTTTCTTGGCGCCATGTTTATCACACCTCTGGTCAAAGAGCCTGCGAAACTGATTATTGCATTACGTTTGTTAGCCGGCTTGTCGTTGATTTTCTCGGTGGGTTTTGCTTTTGGTTCCCATTGGGCATGGCTGCTATTTGTAATGATAGGCTTTAACTTATTTTTTGCACCAATGGTTCCATTAGGCGATTCTTTGGCAGGAACATGGCAAAAGCAATTTTCCTTTGATTACGGCAAAATTCGTGTTTGGGGGTCAATTGCCTTTATCATTGGTTCGTCATTGATGGGGTATTTAGCAGGGGTTTGGGGGCATAAATCCATTATGGTTGCCCTTATGATTAGCTGCTTGGCGCTATTATTAGGTGCAATGTTAAAACCTGCGATTATGCCGTCAGGTGTTGCTAAAACAGACAGTGGCAATAAAGTCACTTTTAAACAGTTGATTGCCGATAAAAACGTCGTTAGGTTTTTAATTTGTGTGACCTTATTACAAGGTGCACATGCGGCTTATTACGGTTTCGCCTCTTTATTTTGGAAAGAAGCAGGGTACTCAGATTTAGTGATCGGTAATTTATGGTCGCTCGGTGTGGTCGCAGAAGTGGTGGTGTTTATGTTAAGTCACCGTTTGTTCCGGCGTTGGAGTGCACGTAATTTACTGTTGTTATCCGCATTTTGTGGAATTATCCGTTGGGGATTGATGGGGGCGTTTACCGCACTACCGGTATTAATTATTGTTCAGATCCTGCATAGCGGAACCTTCACCATTTGCCATCTGGCAGCGATGCGTTTTATTAGTGCGCGAAAAGAGAATGAAATTATCCCGTTACAAGGGGTTTATTCTGCGTTAGCTACGGGTGGTGGGTTAGCCGTGCTGACAATTATTGTTGGGTATATCTATGAACGTGTTCCCGCACATCATGGTGTGGTTTTCTATTTGATGGCGCTTCTTGCTGTTCCGGCAGTGTTCATTCGGCCAAAAGTGGTTGCTCAATCCTAATAGGCATTTACCAAGCTATAAAAGAGTTTTAAGACATTTTTATAGCTTGGTCTGGTACTGAATTTGTTTCCCTGTGTCATCAATGTAAACCATTGTTATATTTTCTCCGTGATTAATGACGGCGGTTGAAGCGAAGGTTTGCGATGAAAATGGTGCAACCATCGAACTTTTAGCAATAGAACGGCTTTCATTATTCGCCAGATAGATATTGGCGATATTTAAAAAATACGGGGTCGGGTTGTTGACGGTAATACCTTCTTTGACTAAATAAAATTGAATTTCATTAATTGAATCATCCGGTTTATCCATAAGCGCGACTGGGCGATAAAACACTTTAATCCGCGTTTGAATCGCCAACTGCAATATATTGGCGTTATTTATTTGTGGTGGTTTGGGGGCGATATCGAGCACATTCAAATAAAAGACGGACTCTTTATCCGTAGGGAGTTTATCACCAAGAAAACGTATTTTTAATTGAATACCGTCATTGGCCGCGATTTTACTGATTGGTGGTGTCACAATAAAAGGTGCATTAGTCGTTTCTGGTGTTGAATCTAGGTTACCTTCATCCACCCAACTTTGAGTCAATGTCGCTTGCTCACTGTAATTAGTAAGCTGAATTCCGACTGATTTTTTATCACCAGGAAAAATAACTCGTGTTCCTTGCAAAACGAGGCTAGCACTTGTTTGAAAACTCAGCAGTAATAACGTCACAATCCCTGTGATTTTGATGAGCCACGCCATGATATTTCCCCTCTTAATTGTATGACATCACCACTGTTGCGGCACTTGATACTTGCCCTTGAGTGACACTGCTTGTGTTGTATGAATAGTAATAAGCACCTAAATTTATTGAAAAAGAGGGAGATATGGGATTTCCCTTGAGGACAGTAAAGATATTTGTGGCTCCATTTTGAGCGGTTACGCTATCTGAAAGTACTAACGGTGTACCGAGATTACTTGCGTTAACTAATTGGAAGCCAACACCTTTGGCACCTTGGCTAATGGTATTATCCAATATTGTCTTATCATTCGAGCGTAAATTACTACTGGATAAAAAAATGGACACATCACGAGAAGCATTACCACCTGCCAGAAAATCTTGGCAAGTAAAATTAAGCGTGAATGGTGTGTAGCCTGCTCTGGTTACGGTTTTCACTGTGTTGATACTTACTGGTGGTAGTGAAACGACCAAACCTTGGTTAACAAAATTACAGGTAGTGAGTATTGGGTTATAAGTTAAGGTAATGGGTTGTAAGTAGATATCATCTGCACTAGTTGGCCATTGCAGTGTTAACAGAAAAGTGATTAATTTTGCTACAATATCTAATAACCACTGTAGAATTCCCAAGCTGGATGCATCAGAGGCGAGTACGATAGGGGTAACGGTGGTGGTACTTCCTGATACTTCGACATAGTTGGTGCCGGGTTTAGCTGCGAGTAAATTAAATTGAACGGTAAAATTTGCATCGAGCTCACTACCTTGATGTAAACCTGCCGCAAGGCCAACAACTCTATCTTTTTCTAATGCGGTTACTGTAATTGAGACAAACTGTTTCCCACCGTTAAAGCCAATGGTTGCGGTTCTGCCTTCGAAAGGTGATGCAATACCGACAGAATTAGGAAATAGTCCTCTTGCACTACAAGTAAACGTCCCAGGGTAGGTCGTTCTGCTATTTTTAGTGACTTGAGTTGATGTGCTGGTTAATTCCGTCGATAAATCAAAAGCAATTGAGGGTGCGGTCACCGTCGATGGTTGTTTGCAACTCGCTGATACATATTGGCTGTATGCTAACGTAGTGGAAAGAATTAGCGCAATTGTGGTTATTTTCATCATTATTTCCTTTATCGACAGAGATTTTTATTTTTATCCATCGTATTGAGTAACGGCTCAATAACGCAGACTTTATTCCCTTTAAGCTTGATGTGTAATGCCATCGGTAATTGCTCACTTTTGAGATACATCACGCCAGATTGGCCGACATAACCGATACTCTGCTGTTTAGCATCAGTAATTTCTGTACCAAAAGGTAAGCTATCGCCATTCGCAAGAGCGCCTCGGATGATATAAGTCTGACGGGTATCCGTTTCGAGCTTGATGTAATTCACCGCCCCTTGGTATGGGCTCACATTCGCCATATTGCCCAGCACCTCTGCACCTGCAGTTTTTTCAGTATCGCTCAGAGTATAAGTATTAGTTCTATAAGGTGTTGAATTAGCAACTAAAACCACACCTTGTTGATTGGTTAATGTGGTTTTATCGGCATTAACCATCATGTTACTTGCCATTGGTGCATCAATAATGGTGTAGGTTTGCCCTGTTTCCCCTGAAAAAACGATATGCCCAGGGATTGCAACCAGAGTTCCTTTAGCACCTAAACCTGTTTGGCGGTAATTATTGGCCTCGGTGTAAGACCCCGAAAGTGTGCTGGAGGGGAGTTGATAGCTGACGTTGCCACCAACTAAGTTATTGCCACCACTTTGATTGGTGGCAGTCAGCGTGTAATTGACTTGGTCGTTTTTCCCTGCAATACCACTGACACTCAGTGCTGTCTGTTGGTAGCGAGAGTCGGTGAAATAGCTTCCCATACTGATATTTGCACGTTTTTCAAATAAAGAGAAAGGAACACTAAAACTGGCGTAAATACGTGTTTCTTCATCACTATCATAATTACGAACGCGTGAAACAGACACACTGTAGGATATATCGTTATAGTTGTTCGCATAGCCTGCTTGATATTCACGGCTATTGCCGTTGGTATTCCAATAATCACGGTGGGTTCCGGATATGAATATCGAACCATAACCATCCGCTAATTGTTGGTTTAAATTCAGCGTAAATGTATTTTTAGCACGTGAGCCGCGTAAGGCGTCATAATTAGTGAGTGAAAGCTCAGGTGGAATATTATTGCCAAGCTCTTCTGTTAGCTGATCTTGATAGGCTTTCCAAGCACGATAATTATCTTGGGAATAAATGGCATCAATAAAACTATAGTAACCACTGGTTGAATAACGATATGACGCTAAAGTTAAATTGGTCGATGTTGAATTGATATATTTATTATAAGTTAAGCGGTAGCTTTGCCCGCTGTGATCGCCTGAGTCCAATTTAGTGTTGGCTTGGGTAATATCCGCTGAAATGGCCCCAAAACTAAAATTCCAACCACTGCCAATCACGCCAGAATAGTATTTTTCACTGAATAACATACCTGCATAAAGGGTCACTAAGTTATTTAAACCATAGTGAAATTCACCTTGAGTAAATTTAGGCTGGTAATGGGTATTGTCAATTTTAGTTTGCCCAGCAATGAGGCTGTAATTATAAACACCTTGTTTGAGCATATCAGGCACAGCGGAATAGGGCACCGTAAAGGTTTCTTGGCGACCATCGGCTTCTTGAACAACGACGAATAAATCACCACCACCGGCACTAGGCTGAAGGTCATTAAATGCAAATTCACCAGGAGGAACATTTTCTTGATAAACAAGGCTATTATTTTGGTACACGCTGACTAAGGCGTTTGTTTGAGCAACACCACGTATAATGGGAACAAAATTTTGACTTGAATTTGGCAACATACTGGCTTCTGTTGCCAATGCAATTCCTCGTACACGTAGACTATTAAACAAAGCCGCTGGCGTATAAAAATCCCCTAATTTCAACCCTGATTTAATTGCACTGAGAGGGCGATAAACATAACGGGTATTGTTTTTCCATTTTTGGCTACCATGAGAGCTATGGCGATAATTGGATTCATCCCTAAATTGCCATGCACCTAAATTAACGCCGGAATTCAAGGTAGCATAAAAATTATCGCTACTGGTTTTCGAGTTTTTCTTCTCTTTGTAACTGTAATAATTTGTATTATAAGAAAAAATAATCGCAGGCTCGCCATAATTCCAAAGACTAGGGTCAACATAATTAGCCTCTAGATGTTTCAAGGCAATTTGAGGAACGGTAATATCGAGACGTAGGTCGTTGATATTAAATTTATACTTTATATTGGGTACTAAATCATCGATAGGTACAAAGGGGTGTTGCTTGGTTTGTTCGGTCACCTCAGCAGATAAATTCAGATTTAATTTTTGTACATCATCAGAGGCAAGGCTAATAAGTTTGCCATCATTATTGACATCAATTTCAAACTGACCTTTCCAATTATTATTGACATAAAGGTCGGCTAATTGTTTACCTGATGGGATTTTACTGTCGGTATAGAATCGTGAAATATCTCCTTGTGCAGATTTACCTACCAATAGGGAAGTTTCAAACTCATCCGCTATTGAGTTCTTTTGATAACTTTGTAATCCTATTAAGATTAGGAAATAGAGATAATTTTCTTTTTTCACGATGATTTCTTCTATTAAAGTTTAATATTTTTAGATTTGAAAACACCATAATCATCCACATAAACTAAAATAAGTTCGTGGTTTTTTATTGCCCCTTTGATGGGTAATTCTTTTTCAGACATGGGCGATATCATCGCAGAATCAATCAATGAATTTTTTTTATCATCAGTTGGTGTAATAGCCGCAATCGTTAAATGATACGGTGAGCCATTTTTCACTAATATATTATTATTGTTTAATCGGTAACTTGCATTATTAATTATCTCATCAGGGGATTCAGTTAGCCCAATAGGACGATAAAAAATTTTTATTCGTGAACGCGTCGCTAGCTGAATTGTATTTTTTCCTTTGGCAGAGTCGGGTGTTTTAGGAATATCTAGAACATTTAAATAAAATACACTTTCAACATTTTCAGGAAGTTTTCCAGGTATTTTTTTAATTTTTAATTGCTGGCCTTGTAAACCTTCTATTTTAACTATAGGGGGGGATAGGTAAAAAGGCGCTTCAGAAGTTTCAGGTGTTGAATTTTCATCACCGTCATCAATCCATGACTGAACAAGGGAAGATGTTTTGCTATTATTGGTTAATTGAACGGCAATACTATCGGCATCAGCAGGATATATAACCCGAGTTCCCGTGATAATAACATTAGCAAATGTTGTACTCGAAAATAAAATAATGAGCAATAAAGTTGGGATTTTCATAATAGCATCCATATAAAGCCAGGCTAATAAAAGCCTGGCTAAGTTATAATTATAAATAGGAAACGGTATATATTACGTTCGACTGTAAAAGACCGACTTTGGCAGCGGTTGCATTGGTTTTATAATAACTGGCGATTAAATTGAGTGTGGCTCCTGTAGCTCCCCCAGTATCAGCGCCTGTAAGGTTGGTATCAAAGACCACGTTAAGTGGGATAGCGGTAGTTGGGGAGCTGGTTTTAGATAAACTAAAACCGACGTTTTTGGCAACAGATGCATCATTTTCATTCACGGAAGTATTCACTAAATACAAGCCGGAAGCGGAGATATTACTTGACGAATAAAAATGTAATTTCAGATTACTGACTGGAACGCCTGCGGGTGCACAATCAGAAAAAGTTAAGAGAATTGTTTTTGATTTTTAGAAATAACTGTCGCGGCAGTTGTACCCGCATCCGTTACGGTTATAGGATCAAGAACAACGGTCATATCGGCACTATTTCCACCATTAATGGTACAGGTTGTATCGCTTATTGCTCCAGAAATTGAAATAATCCCCCCAGCACTATTCGTCACTGCAAGTGCTGAACCTGATATAACAGATAAAGAAAGTAAAGACAGAGGTAGTATATATCTAGACATAATTAACCCCATAAGGTCAAAGTAAAATAAAGTTATATAACTTTGAATGACAATCTCGCTAATAATGAGTTGTCTTATTTCATGCTAGATAGGGTTTATATATTTTTCAAATAATAAATTAAAAAAATAAATAATGAGATGGCCGTCTTTTGTATATTCATGAAAATAATGAAAATGCATTTTTATCTCAAAAATAAAATACGCATATAAAGAGTGTCTTTTCTTGTTAAGATGTTAATGTAAATATTTATATTGTTTTTGTCATCTAGGTGATTATTCTTAAGGTGAAATGTTTAGATGGTAAATAACGGGACGTAAATTTCACTATTTGTAATTGTATTTTTTGAAATAAAAAAACGGATTACTTTTTTTAATTAATATATGAGGTGGTAACGAATAAAGGTGGTCGCTAATTTAAATCTAGTGACCACCTCAAAAGAATTGAAAATTATAAACTTGGTAAGAAAGTGGTAAATACAGGCATAAATGTCACTAATAATAGAACCACAATTAAGGCAAAAAAGAGAGGCATGACTTCACGAATAAAATCGGCAATGCGGACACCTGTAATAGAGGTTGCAACGAACATGACAGTACCCATTGGTGGTGTTAAACAACCAATAGCTAAGTTGAGTATCATGATAATACCAAAGTGGATAGGGTCAATTCCCAATAATTTAACGGTTGGCATTAATAATGGGACAAGCACGATGATAGCGGCATTTCCTTCAATAAACATTCCCAGAATCAATAAAACAACATTAACAATCATTAAAAATACATAAGGATTGTCAGAGAAACTGGTCATCATTTTCGCGACATCTTGTGCGACTTGTTCATTCGTTAGCACCCATGCCAATGCTGAACATGTCATGATGATTAGCATGATACTTGCTGTTGAGCGAGCCGTTTCTAAGAATGAAGCTGCAATATCTTTTAACTTCATTTCGCGATAAAAAAAGGTACCAATCACAATGACGTAAAGTACGGCAATAGCGCCGGCCTCTGTCGGTGTAAATATACCGAAGCGAATTCCGCCAATAATAACGAGGACTAATAAGAATGCAGACATTGCCCCTTTACCTGTTTGGTAAACTTCAGCAAATGTCGGAGCTCTATCCCTTGCAGGTTTATATCCACGTTTTTTTGCAATCAGATAAATTGCAACCATTAAAGCGACGCAGCACATTAATCCTGGAATAATTGCAGCCATAAACATTTTGCCAATAGAAACATCAGCAACAAACCCATAAATAATCAGCGCAATTCCAGGGGGAATAATAGGGGTGATGAGTGAACCTGCCGCCGTCACAGCAGCGGAAAAGCTTTTCCCATAACCGAGTTTAGTCATTTCTGGCACTAACATTTTAGACAGCATAGCACAGTCAGCAAGGTTAGAGGCAGAAAGCCCACCCATCATGGTGCTTAATAACACGTTAGATTGGGCTAGTCCCCCAGGGTAGTGACCAGATAGTGTACCAGTAAATTTCAACATTCGGCTCGTTATACCAGTGTAATTCAAAAGGTTACCTAACAAAATGAAGAAAGGGATGGCAAGTAATGTCACATTTTCCCCAGCCCCAATAATGCGTTGTACCGCAATGAGAGGAGAAATATCACCCGCAGAGAAAAAGTAGGTGAGTAATGCAATTAGTACACTTAAAAAAATTGGAACATTAATTAAAAAACAGAATATTAGTACAATACAGGCGATAACTACTGACATGGTTTATCCCCTTTAATTAATTTGCTCATATCTTCCAGCAAGTGCTGAATTGAAAATAACACCATGATAGATGCGCCAATAGGTACAGAAAGGTCAATATAATAATAAGATACGCCAATAATTGGCGTTATTTTATCTTCTGCAATGATAGAGAGTTCATATCCAAGGTAGCCAAAAATGGATAAGGCAACGATGGCCATAATATGAGTGACTACAGCGATAGCTAACTGTATTTTTTCAGGAAATAAGGACGTAATCGCATCAATGCTGACATGCATTCTTTTTCCTGCGGCTGAGGCAGCACCGATCATGACAAGCCAGATGTAGCAAATGATTAATACTTCTTCACTCCACATTAAAGGGTCATTAAGAAGCCAACGCATAAACACAGCAAGAATCGTGATAATGACAATTGCAGCCACGGCGAGAGACGCCACAATATCACTTAATTTCCCCAGAAATTTAAACATAGAAAGTCCTTGCAAGAATAACAACCAACCGTTTATGGTTAAAAATTGGCGGTTTATACCGCCAATACAACGGATTAATTATTAATAATATCTTGTGTTTGCTGATATAAATTCGCTGACCATTCAGGGAATTCATTATAAAAAGGTTTAGATTTTTCTTTGAAAAGCGCTCTATCAACCTCAACAACGGTGACGCCTTCGCTTTTCATTTTTTCAATGATTTCTTTTTCTTGTTGCAGAACTAAATCTGTTAAGAACTGCCCAGCTTCATTTCCTGATTCAACCAAAGCCTGTTGAATATTTTCAGGTAATTTATCGTAGGTTTTGCTACCCATGACTAAGTTAGTAACGTTCTCTACGTGGCCAGTTAAAATCAAGAATTTTGCGGCTTCATGGTGTTTTTGGCCATATAACACTGGGATTGGGTTTTCTGCGCCATCAATAATTTTAAGATTAAGTGCAGTATAAACTTCAGCTAAAGGAAGTGGTGTCGGTGTTGCCCCCATGGCTTCTAAACCTTTAATTTGAATTTTATTATTTGGGACGCGAATTTTTAACCCTTTTAAGTCATCAGGCGTTTTGATCATTTTATTGGCTAAGATATGGCGGGAGCCATATAACCAATCCTTAGAAACAACATGAAGGCCTTTTTTATCTAGCTGTTGCTCTAAGGAACCATACCAAGGTGAAGCATTTAGTTTAAAAATGTCTTTATAAGAGAGCCCTAAATACGGTCCAAACATAATACCGTAGTCAGGTACATAGTCTGAGAAGAATGCGCCATCAGCCAGGGTAATCAAAGGACTACCTAATTTCATTTGTTCAATAACGTCTTTTTTGGAGCCTAATTGCGAGCTTGGGTAAGGAATTAATTCACCTTCGCCATTGGTTTTTTCATTGAATTTTTTTGCCCATTCGTGGATTGCTAAGTCAAAAGGTTCACCTGGGTTATTTTCATAAGCGACTTTTAATTTATATTTAGCATCTGCAAATGCGGTGCCCGCCATACTGCCCACTAAAATCATTGTGCTGAGTGTTAAGCCAATCAGTTTCTTGCCATTCATTGTGCTCAGTTTCATAGAAGTATCTCCTGTAGGGGGATTTATTGTTTTAAGTTGTTATTGTGCTTTGTTAAAAGTTATATTTTTCACGTAATGTTGCTTCGGTCCCTTTTTGCAGAATCTCAGTTATTTTCTGGCTAACATCTTCCTGTAAATAGGGAATTTCATTAAGGTTTATGTCCCATAAATCGGACATGGCTAACACATTTTTAGTTAACTGGTTTATATCTGATTCATAAAGTGAATCCCATGACTTGAAACGTTCAAGTAAATAATCATCATCCTTTAACGGAATAGCGATTTGATTGAATTTTCCACGATAAAAAACAATGAGTGCTGCGAGTGAAAATGAAATGCAGTATGGGATCTCATTGTTTTGTTTAGAATAAGAGATGAGTTGAGGTAATAGCCGCGTTTTAAACTTAGTTAATGAATTAAGTGAAATTGAAAGTAATTCATGCTCTATATATGGGTTGTTAAAACGATCAATAACTGCGGATGCAAAAGTATTTAACTCTGATGGCTCTTGTGACAAAACAGGAATGACTTCATGGTTAATTAAATCCTGAATAAAGGTCAAAAATACTGGGTGAGAAGTCACTTCACGAACGGTTTTAAGGCCAGCTAAATATGTCACTGGAACCATTGAGGTATGTGCACCATTTAATATTGCAACTTTACGTTCTTTATATGGCTTAATGTCTTTTACTATTTTTATATTTAATGGTAATTCATTAAGCTTCAGTTTCTGTTCTAATGCTTTCGGGCCTTGAATGACAAATAAATAAAAATACTCAGCCGTTACCAGAAAATCGTCTTTATAACCTAACTCTTTTTCCAGTGTTTCAATTTCATTTTTAGGATAGCCAGTGACGATTCTATCGACTAATGTGGAGCAAAACGTATTACTGCCATTTAACCAAGCAATAAAATCAGTAGGAAGCTTCCAGTCTTGCGCATGTTTATTTACAAACTCTTGTAATTTATCGCCGTTATAGTCAATCAATTCGCATGGGATGATAATTAACCCTTTGTTTTTATCGCCGTTAAAATGTTGAAAACGGTGAAATAAAAACTGGGTAAGCTTAGCTGGAAAACTGCTGGCAGGCGTATCTTCTAAGCTGACGTCGTGCTTATATACGATCCCGGCTTCGGTTGTGTTCGAGAATATCCATTGCAATTCAGGATTTTCTGCACATTTTAAAAACTTATCATATTCAGAATAAATAAGAATTTCACGGTTAACTGAACTGATGACTCTTACGTTAGAAACGCTTTGTTGTTGCTCGTTAATTCCCCTGGTGATGGCGGTATATAATCCATCTTGTTTATTTAATGAGGGATGAGATGAGTCAATAGGCCTAATAATAGTAATACCACTATTGAAGTCTGTTTTCTCATTCAGATGGTCAACCATCCAATCAATAAACGCCCGTAAAAAATTTCCTTCTCCAAATTGAAGAATTCTTTCTGGGTATTGCTTATTAGCCACTGATTGTCGATTTAGATAATAATCCATGACCATTCCTCTAGTTATTGTATGTGTTAATCATCTGGTGTTGAGTCAGACTAGAAGTATTTTTTTTCACGGACTATTAATTGCATCAATTTTGTGGGGTGAATGGCTTTTTAATGTTTTTAATGTGTTTTTTATTAGTTAAAAACAGATCTAATTTAAATCTCTTGGGGGTATTCATGATGCTTGTTATATTAATTTATTGATATGTATCACTATTTTTATCGAAGCCTACATCTGCTTAAACTTATTTTTTATGTTTATCTGTTTTTTTAATGAAAAAATCAGCGTGAGGTAGTGCGGGTGATTAATCATTAAATCATTTTTTATATTTTTGGTAATTATTCATAGGTTTGTTGTATCGAATTGATCATCGTTCTTTTAGCTGTGTCTAAGTGATGACGAAGTTCATTCATGGCAACAAGGTCATTACGGCTAATTAAAGCGCTTAAAATTGTCATGTGTTCTTCAATTGCGAGTACATTCCGTTCTTTTAAATCTGATTCATCCCATTGATATTGAAAGTGAAATATTACGGTGATGATTTCAAGTGATTGATTGAAAAAAGGGTTATTTGCACCCGATAAAATAAGACTATGTAGTTCATAATCCAGTTGGGAAAAATCGCGGTAATTGATAGTGACCGTTTCCCGTAGTGTTCGATGCTTGAGTAACAGTTCTTTAGCTAAAATCCAGCGGTGGTCATCTGGCGGTAAGTTTAAAAAATGAGTAAGCGCATTGGTTTCAAGCAACTCTCTAAATTCAAAAAGTTTTTCTGCATATTCCCGTGAGAATTTCATCATATGCCAATTTCCTCGATGGGTATTTTTAATTAATCCATAACGTGAAAATTCGACTAAAAACTCCCTTACTACACTGGAGCTAACATGGCTCTTTTTAGCAAGTTGCAGTTCTGTAAAAGTATCGCCAGGCATCAGTTCTTTGCGTTTAATCATTTGGTAAAACGCTTTTTCGAATAATACGATTTGTTGATCTGGCAGACTTGACTCAACAGGAAAGAAATCAGTTTTATTGGGATAGCGAATGACATGGTAGTCATTTCCTTGTTTTTCAATAATTTTCTTTTCCAGTAAGTACTCAAGAGTATGTCTGATGGTAGTTCGACTGATATTAAACATTTCTGCTAGGGCAGATTGAGAAGGAAAAGGTGAGGTTAATAAATTTTTATGAATAGCATCTAAAAATTCATTAATTGAACCATAGCGTAAATTTTTACTTCTCACCATTTTATGACCTCATTAATTGATTTTTATTCTTAAAAAACCGATTTAAGACCGAATAGGAAACAGTTAATCACAAAAATCGGTTGTCAAATATCTAGCTTATGTTTTTTAAATTAAAAAAGACAGATAAATCGATGGAGGATATATGAAACAACTGATTTGTCAGGAACCCAAAAAATTAGTCTATCAGCAAGTTGAAGAACCTACAGTTAAATCGGGTCACGTAAAAATTAAAATTCATGCGGTTGGCATTTGTGGAACAGACATTCACGCATGGGGTGGAAATCAACCATTTTTCCAATACCCACGTGTATTAGGCCATGAAATATCCGGTACAATTTGTGATGTCGCATCAGATGTAACGCAGTGGAAAGTCGGGCAGCGTGTTGCGGTAATGCCTTATGTCGCTTGCTATGAGTGCGGGGCTTGCAAAAGTGGCAAAACGAATTGCTGTGAGAAAATTTCAGTGATTGGTGTTCATGAAGATGGCGGTTTTTGTGAGTACTTAAATGTTCCGCAAAACAACGTGTTAGCTATTGCAGACTCAGTTACTGATATTGATGGGGCGTTAATTGAACCTTTTTCTATTAGTGCTCACGCAGTAAGACGCGCACAAGTTAAACCTCAAGATGCGGTTCTTGTGGTAGGCGCGGGCCCCAATCGGGTTAGGTGTCGCAGCGATTGCGAAAGCGGATGGCGCGAATGTATTGGTGGCAGATACCAGTGAAGCTCGTCGCCAGCATGTGGAAAAAGTGTTAGGTTTAAAAACCTGTGACCCTGCGGATGCACAATATCTATCGGTGATTGAAGCAAATTTTGCAGGTATGTTAGCTGAAAAAGTGATTGATGCGACCGGTAACCAACATGCAATGAATAGTGCCGTTAATCTGATTCGTCATGGGGGAACAGTGGTATTTGTTGGGTTATTCAAAGGTAACTTATCGTTTTCAGATCCTGATTTTCATAAGAAAGAAACAACGATGATGGGAAGTCGTAATGCGACTCTTGAAGATTTTAATAAAGTTGCAAGGTTGATGGCGGAAGGGAAACTGAAGAGTGAAATGATGCTGACCCACCAATTTGATTTTAATACTATTGGTGATAGATATGAGCAAGATGTGATTAATAACCGTGAATTAATCAAAGGTGTGATTATATTTTAAAATACACTAATCAGTTTAGTCAGTAAAAACACCCACACAAAACAGTCGAATTGTGTGGGTATGAAAATTCAATAAGCAGCAGAATTAGCGTTTAAGTGATTCAGACAGCTCATCTTTCATCACGGCCAGCACGTCTCTAACAACACGTGGGCTACCCGCGACTAAGTTACCTGAAGCGATATAATTATGGCCGCCAATAAAATCAGTCATGATGCCACCAGCTTCACGCATGATCAGCTCGCCACCTAAGAAATCCCATGGTTTTAAGCCGATCTCAAAGAACGCATCAACACGACCAGAAGCAACATAGCACAGGTCTAATGCGGCAGAACCCGTACGACGGAAATCAGCACATTTGTCGAACATTGCAGTCATGATATTCATATATACCGCAGCGTGTTGTTTTTGTTTGAATGGGAAGCCTGTAGCAACAATAGCACCATCGAGGTCGCGTTTTTCGTCAATACGAATACGGTAACCGTTAAGTTGCGCGCCTTGGCCGCGAACTGCGCTAAATAATTCATTACGCATCGGATCGTAGACAACAGCAACTTCTGTACGGCCTTTAACGCGTACAGCGATAGAAACAGAAAAATGAGGAAGACGTTTTGTGAAGTTAGTAGTGCCATCCAGTGGATCAATTACCCATTGAATATCATCATCTTTACCAATTAATTCACCACTTTCTTCAGTGATAATGGTGTGGTCAGGATATGACTTGCGGATGATTTCAATAATCAGTTGTTCAGATTCTTGGTCAACGTTAGTAACGAAATCGTTAGTGCCTTTCTGAGTCACTTTGATGTTGCTAGGCATTTCATAGTTTTTAGCTATGTGATTACCGGCCTTACGTGCTGCACGTATGGCGATGTTAAGCATCGGATGCATGGGCTTTTTCCACTGGGATGTTAAAGAACGAAAAACTTGAGAGCCGAAGTATATAGATGTTCGTCACAATAAGCAATTTTGTGTTAAGCTATTGCGATAATTTTTCCATTAAACGTATAAACCATGTTAGATAATATTCGTATTGTTCTTGTTGAAACTTCACACACAGGTAATATGGGCTCAACCGCCCGTGCAATGAAAACCATGGGGCTTTCTAATCTGTACCTCGTTAACCCTCTCGTTGAACCTGATTCACACTCTATTGCGCTTTCCGCTGGGGCAAGTGATGTGATTGGTAATGCCACTATAGTCAAAACCCTTGATGAAGCGTTAGAGGGTTGTAAGTTGGTGATAGGCACCAGTGCGCGTTCTCGCACCTTATCTTGGCCGATGGTTGAGCCGCGTGAATGTGGCGTTAAATCGGTTGAGCAATCCAAAGAATCCCCCGTTGCCATCGTTTTTGGGCGTGAGCGAGTAGGTTTGACCAACGAAGAATTGCAAAAATGCCAATATCATTTATATATCCCAACCAACCCTGAATACGGTTCGTTGAATTTGGCGATGGCGGTTCAATTGGTGAGTTATGAGATACGTATGGCGTATCTTTCGATGGATGAAAAAAATACGATAATTTCGACAGATGATGAGGTAGAATACCCGCCGTCAGAAGATGTTGAACGTTTTTATGTTCACCTTGAAAGTGTGTTAAATGAATCTGGTTTTATTCGTAAAGCTCACCCTGGCTTGATTATGAATAAATTACGTCGCTTATTCACTCGGGCACACATCGAAAGCCAAGAGTTACATATCCTTAGGGGTATCTTAACGTCAATGGAAAAATGGGCGAAAAAGTGAGGTCAAATCCGTGGTAAAAACAGGTGAATAATACTTGAGTAAATTAGTCAGGTAAATAGTTGACTAAATTACTCAGGAATGTCACAATCTGGCCATAATTTACCACGGAGTAATATGTTATGAGACTCACTTCCAAAGGGCGTTACGCAGTAACTGCGATGTTAGATGTCGCATTACACTCTCAGTCAGGTCCAGTACCTTTAGCTGACATTTCTGAACGTCAGGGAATTTCCCTCTCTTATCTTGAGCAACTTTTCTCTCGTTTACGTAAAAACGAGTTGGTTTCGAGTGTTCGCGGTCCAGGCGGTGGTTATTTGCTTGGTAGGGACGCAGACCAAATCTTTGTTGCTGAGGTAATCGCTGCGGTGGATGAATCGGTTGACGCCACTCGTTGTCAAGGTAATAAAGAAGGTTGCCAAAATGGCGACCGTTGTTTAACTCACGCATTATGGCGTGATTTAAGCGATAGGATCACCAGTTTCCTCAGCAGCATCAGCCTTGATGAACTGGTTAAAAACCAAGAAGTCATGGATGTCGCTGATAGACAAGATAATGAACAGCGTAAAACTATGCCTAATGGGATCACCCCTGAGTCCATTATCAATATACGTGCTTAAAACTAGATAAAAAATTGCAGTCGGTACATCTCGGTGAGTCGTTGGACGAAGAGCTAATTTCCGCCGTTTGTATCTTTAAAAATTAAAGGCAAAGCATTTGTCCTTTGGAGTAAGTGAGCAATGAAATTACCAATTTATCTTGATTACTCAGCAACAACACCGGTTGACCCGCGTGTGGCTGAAAAAATGATGCAATGTTTAACAATGGATGGGAACTTTGGTAACCCAGCGTCCCGTTCTCACCGTTTTGGCTGGCAAGCGGAAGAAGCGGTGGATATTGCGCGTAATCAAATCGCTGAATTAGTGGGTGCTGACCCACGTGAAATCGTTTTTACATCAGGCGCAACAGAGTCTGATAACTTAGCTATCAAAGGCGCTGCTAATTTCTATAAAAAGAAAGGCAACCACATTATTACGTGTAAAACGGAACACAAAGCCGTTTTAGATACCTGCCGCCAGTTAGAGCGCGAAGGTTTTGAAGTGACTTACCTGTCACCACAAAGCAATGGCTTAATTGCTATGCAAGACCTTATCGACGCTATCCGCGAAGACACCATTTTAATTTCCATTATGCATGTTAATAATGAAATTGGTGTGGTTCAAGATATCGAAGCAATTGGCGAATTATGCCGTAGCAAAGGCATTATTTTCCACGTCGATGCGACTCAAAGCGTGGGTAAATTACCTATCGACCTGAATGCATTAAAAGTTGATTTAATGTCATTCTCAGCGCATAAACTCTATGGCCCAATGGGTATTGGGGCATTATATGTTCGCCGTAAACCACGTGTTCGCCTTGAAGCCCAACAGCACGGTGGTGGTCATGAGCGTGGTATGCGTTCAGGGACTTTACCTGTACACCAAATCGTCGGAATGGGTGAAGCTTATCGTATTGCCAAAGAAGAAATGGCTGCGGAATCTGAACGCCTACGTGGTTTGCGTCTGCGCTTATGGAACGGTATCAAAGATATTGAAGAAGTTTACCTCAATGGTGATTTAGAACACGGTGCGCCGCACATTCTGAACGTCAGCTTCAACTATGTTGAAGGTGAATCACTGATGATGTCATTAAAAGATTTGGCTGTATCTTCAGGTTCTGCATGTACATCTGCAAGCCTTGAACCTTCTTATGTACTGCGCGCTTTAGGGATGAATGATGAGCTGGCACATAGCTCAATCCGTTTCTCTTTAGGTCGTTTCACGACAGAAGAAGAAATTGACTATGCAATCAAAATGATTCATGGCGCAATTGGCCACTTACGCGAGCTGTCTCCTTTATGGGAAATGTTCAAAGACGGCGTAGATCTTAACAGCATCGAATGGTCTCACCATTAATCAGACGGTTTCAGGAGTTTAAAAATGGCTTACAGTGAAAAAGTTATCGATCATTATGAAAACCCACGTAACGTTGGCTCGTTTGACAATAGCGACCCAAGCGTAGGCAGCGGTATGGTAGGTGCACCTGCCTGTGGTGACGTCATGAAATTACAGATTAAAGTAAATGATGACGGCATTATTGAAGATGCACGTTTTAAAACTTATGGTTGCGGCTCCGCAATTGCATCAAGTTCACTGGTAACGGAGTGGATGAAAGGCAAAAGTTTGGATGAAGCCGAGTCAATCAAAAATACGGCGATTGCAGAAGAGTTAGAATTACCACCAGTGAAAATTCACTGTTCGATTCTGGCGGAAGATGCAATTAAAGCTGCTATTGCTGATTACAAAAGCAAACGCCAAAGCAAATAAGTTTTATATCCGTTTATAGGGCAACCCATATTAATAAATAACAACAAGTTATCGTCCTATATCTGGAAAAATATCTGCAATCTCTAGGCTAAACATCGCTGAGTTTCTTAGTCTAGGGCATCAAGGGTATAAAATAATTTGAAGGCGGATGCGACTCATAAGTAGCATCTGCCTTGTTTGTTTCTAAAGTGAGGTTTGCAATGTCTATTTCTCTTACAGAAAGTGCTGCGCAGCGTATTCAATCATTTCTGCAAAACCGCGGAAAAGGTGAAGGCTTGCGTTTAGGTGTAAGAACTTCAGGTTGTTCAGGAATGGCTTATGTTCTTGAGTTTGCTGATACAATCAATGAAGAAGACACGGTTTTTGAAGATAAGGGTGTGAAAGTCATCGTCGACGGTAAAAGCATTGTTTATCTTGATGGTACTGAGCTAGATTTCGTTAAAGAAGGCTTAAACGAAGGGTTTAAATTTAATAACCCTAACGTTAATAGTGAATGCGGATGTGGTGAAAGTTTTCACGTATAATACGTCTAATTAAGCCTAATTTTCGACCAATTCTTCTACTAGAGGCAATTTGCTTGTTAGGAGGATTGGTAACCGGTTTCGAGAAACTGAGCACCTATGGATTACTTTACTCTTTTTGGGTTAACACCCACTTATGCCATTGATAGTGAGCAACTCACGCTACGCTTTCAAGACTTACAGCGTCAATACCATCCTGACCGTTTTGCAACTTGTTCCGAACAGGAAAAGATGCAAGCACTCCAAAAAGCTGCAACGATCAATGCGGCTTACCAAGCTCTTCGTCATCCGCTAAAACGCGCGGAATATATGCTTTCATTACATGGTTTTTGATATTAATAATGAACAACATACCATGCATGATACGGCATTTTTGATGGAGCAACTTGAGCTACGCGAAGAGTTAGACAATATTGAAAATAGCACTGAAGCGCTTGAGCTATTGACTAGTTTTATGAAAAACGTCAAACAAATGCAGCAAGCAAGAAGTGAGCTGATGGTGACAGAATTGGATGCCATGCAGTGGGAAAAAGCCGCTGATACCGTACGTAAACTGCGTTTTCTCGATAAGCTACAGCAGCAAGCTGAGCAACTCGAAGAACGGTTACTAGACGAATTTTAAGAGAAAACGACTATGGCTTTATTACAAATCAGCGAACCCGGTATGACGGCAGCACCACATCAACGTAAGTTGGCGGCGGGGATTGACCTTGGTACCACCCACTCTTTGATTGCGACTGTGCGTAGCGGTGAAGCCGCCGCTTTACCTGACAGCCAGGGGCGTTTTTTTATTGCCATCTATTGTTAATTATCAAGTAGAGGGTAAACAAGTGGGCTGGGAAGCAAAACAACTTGCGGAACAAGACCCTGTCAATACCATCATTTCGGTTAAACGTATGATGGGGCGTTCATTAGCTGACATTCAAAAACGTTACCCTGATTTACCTTATCAATTGAGTGCCAGTGAAAATGGTTTGCCTTTTATTCAAACCGCAATTGGCCAAGTTGACCCTATTCAAGTTTCTTCGGATATATTAAAAACGTTAGCAAAACGAGCTGAAGAAACATTAGGTGGGGAAATGGATGGTGTGGTGATCACCGTTCCTGCCTATTTTGATGATGCACAGCGTCAAGGTACCAAAGATGCGGCCCGTCTTGCGGGTTTGCATGTTTTGAGATTACTGAATGAGCCAACCGCAGCCGCTATCGCTTACGGGTTAGATTCAGGGCAAGAAGGGGTTATCGCTGTATATGACTTAGGCGGTGGGACTTTCGATGTTTCTATTCTGCGTTTAAGCCGCGGTGTTTTCGAAGTGTTGGCAACTGGTGGTGATACTGCCCTAGGGGGCGATGATTTCGATCAACTCCTCGCCCAGTGGATTGCGGAACAAGCGGGGGTTTCTCTGCAAGGTAACCACCATTTAAATCGCCAGTTATTGAATTTAGCGACAGAAACGAAAATTGCCTTAAGCGACTCCGAAACCGCGATGATTACGCTTGGTGATTGGCAAGGTGAAATTCAGCGTGAGCAGTTCGAAGCATTAATTGAAACGCACGTTAAACGAACACTAATGGCTTGTCGCCGCGCATTAAAAGATGCAGGTGTTGAGGCTCAAGAGGTCTTAAATGTAGTGATGGTTGGTGGTTCAACTCGAGTGCCTCTCGTTCGTCAAAAAGTTGGGGATTTTTTTGGTAAGTTGCCATTGACGTCTATCGATCCTGATAAAGTGGTTGCAATCGGTGCGGCTATTCAAGCTGATATTTTAGTGGGTAATAAACCTGACAGCGATATGTTGTTGTTGGATGTTATTCCGTTATCGCTCGGGCTAGAAACCATGGGTGGCCTAGTCGAAAAAGTCATCCCACGTAATACTACTATCCCTGTGGCACGTGCCCAAGAGTTTACGACCTTTAAAGATGGCCAAACAGCAATGAGTGTTCATGTGGTCCAAGGTGAACGTGAAATGGTCAGTGATTGCCGCTCGTTAGCACGTTTTACTTTGCGTGACATCCCAGCGATGGCGGCCGGTGGTGCTCATATTCGTGTGACTTTTCAAGTTGATGCAGATGGTTTACTCAGTGTCAGCGCAATGGAAAAATCAACTGGGGTAGAAGCTTCAATTCAGGTTAAGCCATCTTATGGGTTAACAGATAACGAAATTTCAAACATGATTAAAGATTCAATGACTAACGCGCAGGATGACTTAAATGCGCGCCGCTTAGCGGAGCAAAAAGTTGAAGCGGCAAGAGTGCTTGAAAGTTTAACGAGTGCATTAGCGCAAGATGCCAATTTACTGACACCAACCGAAGAGTCGGAAATTGATAATGCAGTCAATGAGTTAATTAAAGCGGTTGAGGGAATAGACCCAATCGCAATTGAAAATGCCATTAAACAACTGGATAAGCAATCGCAGGAGTTTGCGGCACGTCGAATGGATGCTTCCATTCGCCAAGCGCTGTCAGGCCATTCTGTGGATGAGATATAATTATGCCTAAAATAGTTTTTTTACCTCATAGTGATTTATGTCCAGACGGTGCTGTCGTTGAAGCACAAGAAGGCGAATCCATTTTAAATGTTGCACTACGCAGTGGTATTGAACTGGAACATGCATGTGAAAAATCATGTGCTTGCACAACGTGTCATTGTATCGTTCGTGAAGGTTTTGATTCATTGGAAGAAAGTAGCGAGCTCGAAGATGACATGTTAGACAAAGCATGGGGCCTAGAACCGGAAAGTCGTTTAAGTTGCCAAGCGTTGGTGACAGACGAGGATTTAGTGGTAGAGATTCCAAAGTATACTATCAACCACGCTCGCGAACACTGATTTTTGTCATACTTCACGCCGTAGCGTTGTTGGCTTCTTTCGCTAACCCTAGTCACATACTTTTGTATGCTCCTAGGGATTAGCTCAATTTGCCGCCTAGCTACAACGTGAATTATTTAAAAAATCGAAGTGTTTGTTATGTTTTACGCTACCGCATTGTTGGCTTCTTTCGCTAACCCTAGTCATATACTTTTGTATGCTCCTAGGGATTAGCTCAATTTGCCGCCTAGCGACAACGTGAATTATTTAAAAAATCGAAGTGTTTGTTATATTTTACGCTACCGCATTGTTGGCTTCTTTCGCTAACCCTAGTCACATACTTTTGTATGCTCCTAGGGATTAGCTCAATTTGCCGCCTAGCGACAACGTGAACTATTTAAAAAATCGAAGTGTTTGTTATGTTTTACGCTACCGCATTGTTGACTTCTTTCGCTAACCCTAGTTACATACTTTTGTATGCATCTAGGAATTAGCGCAATTTGCCGCCTAGCGACAACGTGAATTATTTAAAAAATCGAAGTGTTTGTTATGTTTTACGCTACCGCATTGTTAGCTTCTTTCGCTAACCCTAGTCACATACTTTTGTATGCCCCTAGGGATTAGCTCAATTTGCCGCCTAGCTACAACGTGAATTATTTAAAAAATCCAAGTGTTTGTTATGTTTTACACTGCCGCGTTGTTGGCTTCTTTCGCTAACCCTAGTCACATACTTTTGTATGCTCCCCGAGATACTCTTAATTGCCACCTAACTACTAAGCAAATCATTTAAATAATTAATATTAAACGGCCATTAATACATATTCATATATGTGCTAATAGCTATTTTTAATATTTAAAAATAGCCATTGTGTTTTCTTGTAATGATTTGATTTTTTAGATGACGCGCCATTTATACTCTTTGTATTTGATATAATAATAAAATTATTTTATATGCAGCTACGGATTTTAATTTTATTTCTTTTGCTAATTTAATGGTTTAATGGGATGTGATTGATTTTTTACTTTTTATATTTTATTTGTTGTATTATAGGTAATATCGATATTGGGAAATATCTTTTAAGTTAAAATATAATCATTTAATTTTCATATAAATACCAATGCAATAATGTTAAATATAAAAAGGAATTTTAACATGAAATGGAAGTATCGGTTTGGTGCAGTAGCGGGTAATACACTTGAGTATTATGATATTGCGGTATTTGCCGCAATATCGAGCTATCTCAGTGCCGAATTAGAGCGACTAGGCTATAACCAAGCCACAGAAATGGTATGGGGGATATTTGCATTGCGCTTTATTGCTCGGCCTGTTGGTGGGTATATAATAGGTCGCTATGCACAAAAATCAGGAAAAAAAGCAGCGTTAATATTGACAGGGATAATAACGGGTACAGCAACATTATGTATGGCATTACTTCCAATTGATTTATTAGGTAATTATACTCCAATTATTATTTTAATTTTACAGATGGCTCTATCATTTAGTTTTGGCGGTGAATATCCCTCGTTATCTACTTATTTACTTAATGATGCAAGAAAAGAAGAAATAGGCAGGATATCAGCAATTATTAACTGTAGCTCAACGTTGGGGATAATCCTTTCACTAGCTATCGTCTTCATTCTTGATAATGTGCTAGAAGCACAGGTAATGCAGACAATAGGATGGAGAATACCTCTATTTTTAGGTGTTTTAAATATCATTATTAGTTTTTGGTTTCGAGTTAAACTACCAGAGTCTATAGTTCAAAATAAAAATAAGCTATCTATTAGTTATGTTTTTTTATTAACTATTCCAGGTAGTATTATTTTCTTTGTACAAAATGTATCAACCCCTATTTTTCTTGAAAAAGTAAACATTATAGAGAATAAAACAACGTATGGGATAATGTTTTCAACTTTGTTATTAGTGAGCATGCTATTTTTTGGATGGTTTGCTGATAAACATAGTAATCCAAAAAAAATATATAACTTGGGTGTGGCTTGTATGTTGGTTTTATCTATTCCACTTTTCTTCTTAATAAATAGTCGAGTTATAGAACTAATAATATTAGCTCAGATTATAATAACATTATATGCAGCCATGGTGTTATCTAATAGTACATATATGTTGTTTTATGCATCTGAAGGTAATGTGATGAATTTTGCAATAGGATTTAATCTGGCGGTAACTATGCTTGGGGGCATTACTCCATTGATAACATCCTATCTGGCCGACATTAATTTAATTTATATAGGCGTGTTTTTAACATTCTGTGGTGGTGTTAGGTTTATTGCTTTTAGTAGATAAATAATGGTAAGTCAATTTTAAACTTTGTATAGGTAAACAAATGAATATAGAAAGTATAGTGTTAGAAAAGACTTTTTCAGATTTTAGTAATGAATTTTCAAAATACTTCGATTGGAATGACATTGATTTAACTTTTTTTTCTGTTGATATTAAAAAAAAGGAATACCATATATCATCAAGTAACTATGAGTGGCAATTGCTTTGTTGGGCAGATGATCTGGATCTTTTAATTTCTGAGCGATTAAAATCGAGTATTCAATATTGGAATAATTACTCAGATGCTTACGCAGAAACATTAAAAAAAACAGAAAAAAATCAATTTAAAGTAGATATTTGTAATAGATATGACGATACGTTTGAAATTACGACTATTAATGCTAAAAAACAATTTAGTTTATCTGAAATATTAGCAATTTATAAATATCGTCCTATTATTGCTGACTACTCCTACCATGCATGGAAAAAAAATCCAGAAATTGCATTACCGATGAGAGCGAATATCAATGATGACAATGGGTTGTTAGGTAAAACTAAGAATCTTGTTGATGAATTTATCAATACACATAAGCACATGCGCTTTGGTAATATTCGTTTTACGCGAAAAGAAATGATAACTATACGGTTACTGCTTTCGCATTGTCGAGTAAAAGAAATCAGTTATATTCAAGGTTGTTCAGAAGCCAGTGAAATTAAGCGAATTCAAAAGATAAAAGACAAATTGGGTTGCCCTTATGTATCATCAAGCGGCCTGTTTACTGCATTAAAAGAACAGGGTATTACACTGGCATGCTTGGAGACACTTATCGATTTACCTCTTACAAATAGTATAATGAAGAATAATTGAAGGAAGAGCCATTGATATGACTCAATGGAGTATAATTTGAAAAACAATTGTTCGTATAATGAGAGAAAAACATGAGTTTAAAATGGTCAAATAGCCGTGAGATCGGTGAAGCCCTGTATGATGCTTTTCCGGATGTTGATCCAAAAACAGTGCGTTTTACCGATATGCATCAGTGGATTTGCGATTTAGAAGAATTTGATGATGACCCACAAAAATCCAACGAAAAAATCCTAGAAGCCATTTTATTAGTTTGGTTGGATGAGTTCGAATAAGTAGGGTTTTCCCCTAAGAACCGAGTGACTATTAGAAATAGCACTCGGTTTTTTTATTCTATATCAGCACTATAATGATATCCCTATTAGTTTTTATCAGTTAAGGTAATGGCATCTGCCGACAGAATAATGGGCTTTTGCTGTCTGCAAAAATAGACAAAGTGAGAGAGACGATGACAAAACAAATTATGCCAGTAATGATTTCTTGTGAGCCAGCAGCACCGTGCTGGGGTGAAGGCGCATTGTTAAGCTCTGGCGACAAAGGTATGACCATCCACCTAAAGCATGCAGGCAAATTATGTGCAGTACAGAGCGCAGGCCGTAAACTAGATGGGCAAGGCATTCGTAATGTTGCATTAACTGGCGAAGGTTGGGACTTAGAAAAAAGCTGGGCATTTTGGCAAGGTTTTCGTGCACCAAAAGGTGCAAGAACAATTGAATGGCCAATGTTAGCTGAAGTTGACCGTAAAGAATTAGAAAATCGTATTCGTACCGTTGATTGGGTACGCGATGTGATTAATGCACCAGCAGAAGAATTAGGGCCAGAACAACTCGCACAACGAGCTATTGATTTACTTTGCACTGTCGGTGCGAAAGATATCAGCTATCGCATCATTAAAGGTGACGATTTACTTGAACAAGGTTATACCGGTATTCATACAGTGGGTCGTGGTTCTAACCGCCCACCCGTATTCCTCGCATTAGATTATAACCCCGGTGCAAACCCAAATGCACCGGTGTTTGCTGCGTTGGTGGGTAAAGGAATTACATTTGATTCAGGTGGTTATAGCATTAAACCGTCTTCATCAATGAACTCAATGAAAGCGGATATGGGCGGTGCGGCCACATTAGCTGGCGCACTTGCCTTGGCAATTTCGCGTGGGTTACAAAAGCGCGTCAAAATGTTCCTGTGTATTGCAGATAACATGGTAAGCGGTAATGCATTCAAATTGGGTGATATTATTCGTTACCGTAATGGTAAGTCTGTTGAAATCATGAATACCGATGCGGAAGGGCGTTTAGTGCTGGCGGATGGCTTAATTGATGCAAGTAAAGAAAAACCGACGCTCATTATTGATGCTGCAACATTAACGGGTGCAGCGAAAACCGCGGTGGGTGGTGATTATCATTCAGTATTGAGCTTTGATGATAAATTAGTCGCTGACTTAATGAATGCTTCAGAAGCAGAATTTGAATTGTTCTGGCGTTTACCATTAGCGGAATTTCACCGTCAACAGTTACCGTCTGGCTTTGCGGATCTTAATAACATTGCGGCACCATCTCATACTGCGGGTGCGAGTACGGCGGCTGCATTTTTATCCCATTTTGTTGAAAATTATCGCCAAAATTGGGTGCATATTGACTGTTCTGCAACTTACCGTAAATCCCCTGTTAGCTTATGGGCGGAAGGTGCGACCGGTATTGGTGTTAGAACCTTAGCAACGTTATTAATCAATAAAGCAAAATAATAGCCATAATTGATATCAGGCACGGGAAGGTTACTTTTCGTGCCTATTTTTTTACCTAGGAAAAATTGCGAGTATAATAAGCGATTATTTTTCATGGCAGGGGATTGGCAATGTCACAGCAATCAAATAATAAGGGTTCTTCTCAAGAAACTGAGATCCAATTTACTGAATTGACGGTACCACAAGGTTCGTCATTAAAATTGAGTGTGTTAGAACAGCAGCCACAAGCGATTGTGGACGCATTAACCGAATTTTTTAAGCAACATAAAGTGGTTAGGCGCGCTTTTATGGTGTCGGCAATCGAAGCTGAAGACGGTGACGAACAGCCAGTTTTAATGATTGCGCTAGAATTTACGACAGGCGCAGAAAATATCGAGACGATTATTCATGAAGCGGGAACATTAGCCTGTGATTATTTGGCCGATGACGAGTCGATTGATTTTTGTATCGTAAATGAACATGAAAAAGGCGTGAGCCACTTTATTACTCAACATGTTCAACCTTTTTATCAACGCCGCTTAGGCAGCTTTTTACGTGATACGATCCCAGTCAAAAATACCTGATCACCCCATAGTAGAGTGAGAGAAATATTTTTTTCTCACTCATAAAAGCCATATTGCTCATTTATTAAATATATATTCTGCTTATTATTTAAAAAATATTATTTCATTTCTCTGTTTTTTACCCTCATGGCTTTTTCCGTTTTGTCTGATAGGTGTTTCTATAACATTCTGTTAAATTGTATTGATAAATGAAACGAATATCGGCTGTTTTATTGATACAAAAATTTAATCATTTCCAAAGACATAGTGGGTTTTAACTTCCTGTTAAAATCATAAAAAACAGAAAAATATTAACTAATTAAAGGGCGGGCGGTAATGAATCAACAATCAAGTTGGGCTTCATTGGCGGGTCTAAAAACCAAGAAACGTTATCTTGCAATAGCATTGGCGTCAGTTGTTGCGTTGGCAGGTTGTGATAATTCTGAAGATACAACCAAAAATGCGCCAAATGTGTCGACAACCGCGCCAGAAAACCAAACCAAAACGGCACCTGTAGCAGAGCAAAAAAAGGCAGCACCGAAGCTGTCCAATGAAGAGATGGTCAAAAAATACGCAGGTAAAGAGTTGACCATTTTGGATGCGTCTGAATTACAACTTGATGGCGCGAGTGCCATGGTTGTGACGTTTTCTGTTCCATTACAAGCGAATCAAGATTTTGGTCAATACCTGAATCTGATTGATGTGAAAGCCGGTAAGCTTGATGGGGCTTGGGAACTGTCTGACAATCAAATGGAATTGCGTTTTCGCCACCTTCCTCCCTCTAAAGAATTAAACTTATCGATTAACCCAGGAATTAAAGCGGTTAATGAGCGCACTATCGCCGAAAGTTTTGATAAAAAATTCACGACAGCGCAAATTATTCCAACCGTTGGTTTTGCGAGCAAAGGCTCGTTATTACCGAGTAAGGTCGCACAAGGTTTACCTGTGATTGCGCTGAACGTTGACAAGGTTGATGTTAATTTCTTCCGTGTTGATGAAAAACAATTACCGCAATTTTTAGCCCAGTGGCAATACCGCAGTAATTACGAATATTGGTATTCAGAGGAATTTCTCGACAAAGTAGAGTTAGCCTATACTGGGCGTTTTGACTTAAACCCAGATAAAAATACCCGTCAAACTATTTTGTTACCGCTAAAAGACGTGAAAGAGTTGCAGCAAGACGGGGTATACCTAGCTATCATGCAAAAAGCGGGCTCTTACAGCTACCAATTCCCCGCGACCGTTTTCACACTGAGTGATATTGGCGTGTCATTACACAGTTACCAAGACCGAGTTGATATTTTTACCCAATCTTTAGCGAAAGGCTCTGCAATTAAAGGTGTTGAGCTGCGAATTTTGGATGAAAAAGGCCAATTAGTGACAAAAGGCACCACAGATGGTGATGGTCACGCGCAATTAGATAAATTAGCAGGTGGAAAACTATTACTGGCAACCCATGAAGGGCAAACCAGTATGATTGACCTCACGCAGCCGGCACTTGACCTATCTGAATTTGATATATCAGGCCCAGAAGGCTATGCAAAACAGTTCTTTACCTTCGGCCCTCGCGATTTATATCGCCCAGGTGAATTACTGCTGGTAAATGGTTTATTGCGTGATGGCGACGGGAACCCAGTAAAAACACAACCTGTGAAAGTCGATGTGTTAAAAACCGACGGGCAAGTGGTGCGTAGCTTTGTGTGGCAAGCGGAAGAAAATCAAAACGGCTTATACCAATACCAATTTGAAATCCCTAAAAATGCCGAAACGGGGGGATGGTCATTACGTTTTGATTTAGGTGATGGCTCACCACTGCGCTATTACAAATTTAATGTGGAAGATTTCATGCCAGAGCGCATGGCATTGGAAATTGTCGGCAGTGATGTTCCTCGCCTCACCAGCCAATCTGTTGATTTCGATATTCAAGGCCGTTATTTATACGGTGCGCCAGCAGCAGAAAACCAATTGCAAGGCCAAGTATTATTAAAAGCAGACCGCGAAGCGGTGGCTAAACTCCCTGGATTTGAGTTTGGTGCCGTTAATGAAGAAGGTTTACCACGTAAATTGGATGAATTTGACTTAACTTTAGATGCTAACGGTGAAACGGTCATTTCTATTCCAAACAGTAACTGGAACGCAGCACGCTCGCCAATTTCAGCCGTATTGCAAGCGAGTTTGTTAGAAGCGGGTGGACGCCCCGTCACTCGCCGTGCGGAACAAGCGGTTTGGCCTGCTGAGAAATTGGTGGGGATCCGCCCATTATTTGCCAAAAAAGAAATTTATGATTACCGCACTGACCGCTATGTAAAACGTCATAATGTGGATGAAAATTCATTGGCGGAATTTGAGTTAGTGATGGCGGACGCGACGGGTAATAAGCTGGCGGCAGAAAACCTAACCGTACGTTTAGTGTATGAACGCCGTGATTATTATTGGAGTTGGTCTGAAAGTGGTGGCTGGTCATCCAATTATGATCAAAAAGATCTCGTGATGGCCAATGAGAATATTGCAATCGCTAAAGATGGCACCACAAAAGTCTCTTTCCCAGTTGATTGGGGTGCATACCGCATTGAAGTGGTGAACCCAGAAAATCAGTTAGTTTCCAGCCTGCAATTTTGGGCGGGGTATTCATGGCAAGACAACACTGGCGGAAGTGGCTCTGTACGCCCTGACCAAGTCAAATTAAGCCTAAATAAACCGGCTTATCTCCCGGGTGAAAAAGCCAAAGTTCGTATCGAATCACCGAAAGCCGGTAAAGGTTATGTATTGTTAGAATCAAGTAACGGTCCATTGTGGTGGGAAGAAATTGATGTGCCTGAAAAAGGCTTAGATATTGAAATCCCAGTTAATAAAGAGTGGGCTCGTCATGATTTATATGTTTCTGCGGTGGTAGTTCGCCCTGGAGATGACTCTAAAGAAGCCACAGTGAAACGTGCGGTAGGCGTATTACACCTGCCGATCGCAGATGAAAACCGTAAGATTGCCTTGGCATTAACAGCGCCTGAAAAAATGCGCCCAAACCAAGATTTAACGGTAAAAATCAAAGCAACCGCGCAAGATGGTAAGCCATTACCTGAAAAAGTGAACGTGCTGCTTTCTGCCGTGGATACTGGTGTATTAAATATTACGGATTTCAAAACGCCAGACCCGTATGACGCCTTCTTTGGCCGTAAACGTTACAGCGTTGACCAATATGATGTCTATGGTCACTTGATTGAAGGACAAGGAAAAATTGCTAACTTGCGTTTTGGTGGTGACAGCGAAGATGCAGCATTAGAACGCGGTGGTATGAAACCACTAACGGAAGTGCAAATTATTGCGGAACAAGCTAAACCGGTCACATTAGATAAAAATGGCGAAGGAGAGATTAGCCTTGCTATCCCAGACTTTAATGGTGAACTCCGTGTGATGGCGCAGGCATGGAATGAAAAAGAATTCGGCCATGCTGACAGTAAAGTGACGGTTGCTGCACCATTAGTCACACAAATGTCGATGCCGCGTTTTATGGCTGGTGGTGATAAGTCTTACTTTGCTCTTGATTTAACCAATATGACGGACAACACGCAAAATGTGACGGTTAATTTCAAAGCATCAGGTATGGTTAAACTCGATGGCATGGCGAGCCGCGAGTTAGAATTACCAAAAGGTAAACGCACTACGTTAACATTACCCGTGAAAGCAGATTATGGTTTTGGTGAAGGTGAAGTGTCGATGACCATCAATGGGGTGAAAATTGATGGTGAAGCCAATAAAGAATACAGTAATAGTTGGAAAGTCGGTGTGCGTCCTGCACAGCCTGCGGAAACGATATCCTTCGCCACATCGATTGAGCCGGGTACGTCATGGGCGTTGCCAGCAAACCAAATCGCAGGTTTACAACCCGACACCATTGAAGGGCAAGTTCTATTAACCAGCCGTCCACCGTTAGATATTTCTCGCTATATCAGAGAACTGTTTGCTTATCCATATGGTTGTTTGGAGCAAACGATCAGCGGGTTATATCCGTCACTGTTCTCCACTCAAGCAGAACTGAATAAGTTAGGGATCAAAACGCAAACCGATGCAGAGCGCCATAAAGCGATTGAAACCGGTATTCCACACTTATTGAGTATGCAACGTAATGACGGCGGTTTCTCTTTATGGGATAGAAACGGTCGTGAAGAGTTCTGGTTAACCGCGTATGCCGCTGATTTCTTAAATAAAGCCAATCAACGTGGCTTTACGGTTCCACAAGACGCCATTAACAATGCCAATACCCGTTTGTTAAGCTACTTACAGGACGCGAACCAAATCAATTTCCCTTACACTGAAAACCAAGAAGGTGCGCGTTTTGCGACCCAAGCTTACGCAGGTTTAGTGCTGGCTTCACAACAAAAAGCACCATTAGGTGCGTTGCGTCAGTTGTATAATCAAAGCAGCCATGCTGCAAGCGGTTTGCCATTAGTTCAACTGGGTGTGGCTTTAAATCTGATGGGTGATAAAGCACGCGGTGAAAGTGCAATTATCGATGGGCTGAAAAAACAGCGTACCCGTTACAGTTATATTGGTGACTATGGTTCAGTTATTCGTGATGATGCGATGATTATTGCATTATTAAATGAATACAATTTGATGCCTAAATCACGTGACCAAAAACTGCAAACACTGTCTAACAACCTGACATCACAGCGTTATTTCTCAACTCAAGAGAGCAATGCGTTGTACTTAGCAGGGCGTTTCTATCTAAATGAAAGCGAAGCGCCATGGAAAGCCTTGATCAACGGTCAAGAGCCACCGATGGTCTCGGATAAACCTGTGAGTGAGTTCTTAAGTAAAGAGCAAATTCAAACAGGGTATAGCATTGAAAATAGTGGAACAAACACCCTATATACCCGATTGAACGTGGTGGGCTATCCACAACACTCACCAAAACCAAGTTCGAATGTATTAGGTATTACGCGCAGTTACTACGATATGAAGGGTAACCGCATTGCATTAGATAGACTGAGAAGTGGTGAAATGGTCGTGGTCAAGCTTGAAGTTCAAGCTTCACAAAGCGTACCAGATGCGTTAGTGGTTGACTTACTGCCAGCAGGTTTAGAATTGGAAAATCAAAATTTAGCGAACAGTAGCGCTAATTTGAGTGAATCAGCACCAAATCTGCAAGAATTGATTGACGACATGCAGCAATCACAAATTCGTCATATGGAATACCGTGATGACCGTTTTGTTGCTGCGGTAGAAGTTCAACAATACCGTCCAACGACATTAGTCTATTTAGCCCGTGCTGTGACACCGGGTGTGTATAGCATCCCTGTACCACAAGTTGAATCAATGTATGTTCCTGCATGGCGTGCGACTGGCTACTCTGATGGCCAAGTAGAAATCGTTCGCTAATTTCGACCTAAAACCCTTATATTGTTATTTGGTATAAGGGTTTTTTAATTTCTCATTTCGGTATCCTCATCAATGAAAAAATGGTTACGTCGCGCCGCTATTACCCTGTTCTTATTGGTGATTTTTTTGCCACTGGCATTTCTCGCCGCAGATAAAATTTGGCCTTTACCCATCAAACAAATCGAAATGGCACGAACGGTAGTTGCCGCGGACGGCACGCCATTATGGCGTTTCGCAGATAAAGACGGTATTTGGCGCTTTCCTGTTAAAATCGAAGAGGTGTCCCCTGATTTTATCGAAGCGTTATTAACCTATGAGGATCGCCATTTTTATCGCCACCCCGGGGTGAATCCGTTTTCACTCGTGAGAGCCGCAGGGCAGTTTGTGAGCTCTGGGCGCATTGTTTCCGGCGGTAGTACCATTTCAATGCAAGTTGCGAGGTTGATTGACCCTCATGAAAGAACGCTAGGGGGAAAATTAAAACAGCTTTGGCGAACAGCTCAGCTCGAATACCATTATTCGAAAAATGAAATTTTAGAAATGTATTTAAACCGTGCCCCGTATGGTGGCACCATTGAGGGTATCGGCGCGGCCAGTTGGGTTTATTTAAATAAATCACCGGCCAAACTCACCGCCAGTGAAGCGGCTTTGTTTGCGGTGTTACCCCAAGCACCGAGCCGTTTAAGGCCGGACCGTTACCCAGAAAGGGCGCAAGCAGCTAGAGATAAAGTACTTGATAGGCTAGAGGAATACCAAATTTGGAGCCCTGCAAAAGTTGCCGATATCAAGCAAGAGCAAATTTGGTTAGCGCCACGGAAAAACCCGCATTCCGCACCATTGTTAGCGCGCCGAGTGACTAAAGATTCGCAGGAATCGATTATTGAAACCACCATTGATGCCAGCTTACAAAGGCAGCTGGAAGATATGGCAATGAACTGGAAAAACCAATTACCGAAGCAAACGTCATTAGGTATTTTGGTGGTCGATCATAGCGATATGAGCGTCAAAGCTTATATCGGGTCGATTGATTTTCAAGACGACAGCCGTTTCGGTCATGTGGACATGATTAGCGCATGGCGTTCACCGGGATCGACATTGAAGCCTTTTCTCTATGCGTTGGCAATGGACGAAGGTTTGATCCATGCAGAATCGTTATTACAAGATGTGCCACGGCGTTTTAATGACTATCGCCCTGGTAATTTTGACAGTGGTTTCAATGGCCCGGTCAGTGCGAGTGATGCATTGGTGCGTTCACTGAACTTGCCTGTTGTTCAGTTATTGGATGTGTATGGCAGTAAACGCTTTACCGCACAGTTGCGCAATGTTGGAACTGAATTACGTTTTCCATTGGGAAGTGAGCCGAATTTATCATTGATCCTTGGTGGTACGGCGACACGGATGGAAGATTTGGTTTCTGCTTATAGCGCATTTGCTCGCAAAGGTAACGTGTCACCGTTACGTTTTAAACCCACCGATGAAATTCGCGATAGGGCCTTGATGTCACCGGGAGCGGCATGGATAGTGCGCCGCATTATGGGCGGGGAAGCACGACCGGTGCCTGAGGCTAATTTATCAGGGCAACTTAATCTAGCGTGGAAAACCGGTACCAGTTACGGTTATCGTGATGCATGGGCCATTGGGGTCAATCCACGTTATACCATTGGTGTTTGGGTCGGGCGACCAGATGCCACGCCCGTGGCTGGGCAATTAGGCTTTGCAACCGCCATTCCGATTATGAATCAAATCAATGGAATGTTACTGAGTAAAATATATCTATCCCATGAAGCACTGCCGAAAGATGTGAAACCTACCAGTGTTAGCCAAGCGGTTATTTGCTGGCCAGGGGGAACGGCATTACTTAAAGATGATAATAATTGCCGACAAAGGCGTCTGAGTTGGATTTTGGATAATACTATCCCACCGACGCTGATGGCGCGAGACCAAGAGTCGTTATTAGGGTTGAGGCAAAAAATCTGGGTGAATGACCAAGGTTTGCAGGTGGCGGCAGATTGCCCAAATGCGCAGGAAAAAGAAGTTCATTTGTGGCCTATTACGGTGGAATCATGGTTACCAAGTAGTGAAAAGCGGGAAAATCGATTACCTAAAGCGGATTTGGCTTGCCCGCCATTGAAATTAGAAATGCCGCCATTATTGATTTCGGGTATACGTGATGGCGAAGTATTACAACGCTTGCCGGGGAAAACCAGCTTAGATTTGCGTCTGGTTACACAAGGTGGGCAAGGGCAGAAATGGTGGTTTTTAAATGGGGAACAGGTTAATACCACCGAGCAAAATGGTTCAATTTTGTTAACGCTCGAAAAAAGTGGAAACTACCAAATATCGGTATTAGATTTGAGCGGTCAAGTCACGGCAATTAGCTTTCGCGTCAAGTAATAGATGAAAAACGTGACTTACCCGAAAAAATAGTGTTTTTTGCTATAAAAAGTTTAACAAAATGTTGTTGTGACTGTAGGAAATTGTAATCAGAGCCCCTATAATCATCGCCTTATTTTTCTTTTCCTAGGTACGGTTGCTTTTGAAGTTTAAAAGCCTAACAATAGAATTAGAAATAATATAAAAAACTACAACATGCCTATTTTTAAGTTCTTGAATCCTAAGTTACAGGGAAGGACAAAGAATAAAGGCCTAATGAATCGCTAAGAGGTTATTTATGACTGTTCAACGTACATTTTCTATTATTAAACCAAATGCTGTGAAGAAAAACGTTATTGGTGCAATCTACAACCGTTTCGAAAGCGCGGGTTTTTCTATCGTTGCTGCTAAAATGATGCATTTAACTCGTGAGCAAGCTGAAGGCTTCTACGCTGAACACAAAGGCCGTCCTTTCTTTGAAGGTCTGGTTGAATTCATGACTTCAGGCCCAATCATGCTGCAAGTCTTAGAGGGCGAAAACGCAATTCAACGTCACCGTGACCTGATGGGCGCAACTAACCCAGATAACGCTTTAGCGGGAACTTTACGTGCGGATTACGCAGACAGCTTCACTGAAAACGCAACTCACGGCTCTGATTCTGAAGAATCTGCTGCGCGTGAAATCGCGTATTTCTTCACGGCTGATGAAATCTGCCCACGCTAATACATCTTTAACATAATGCATTAGCATTATTATAATAAAGTTTGTACAATGCGACGCCCTGCTATGATTAGCGGGGCGATTATATTTTTAAGACCGCAAAAATTACGTCGTGCTATACTATTGATTAGCACTGCCGAAAGTGTAACAACGAGGCAATACACATGTCTGATATGACGACAGATGCACAATGTGCAACTTCTTCCGCTATTTCTGTCACCCCAGAAAAAACGCAGCAAAAAACCAACCTACTTGACTTAAATCGCAAGCAAATGCGTGAATTTTTTGCTCAAATGGGCGAAAAGCCGTTCCGTGCTGATCAGGTTATGAAGTGGATTTATCATTATTGCTATGATGATTTTGACCAAATGACCGATATTAATAAAGTCCTTAGGGCGAAACTGAAAGAAGTCGCAGAAATTCGTGCGCCAGAAGTTTCTGAGGAACAGCGTTCATCGGACGGAACGATTAAGTGGGCAATCAAAGTGGGTGACCAACTGGTTGAAACCGTTTATATCCCTGAAGCCGATCGCGCGACTTTGTGTGTTTCTTCACAAGTGGGCTGTGCGTTGGAATGTAAATTCTGTTCGACAGCACAGCAAGGGTTTAACCGTAACTTACGGGTTTCAGAAATTATTGGTCAGGTTTGGCGCGCAGCCAAAATTATTGGTTCATTAAAATCCAGTGGACGTCGTCCGATCACTAACGTTGTGATGATGGGAATGGGCGAACCATTGCTGAACCTGAATAATGTCGTCCCTGCGATGGAAATCATGTTAGATGATTTCGGCTTTGGTCTATCTAAGCGCCGTGTCACTATTTCCACATCCGGTGTTGTGCCCGCTTTAGATAAGTTAGGAGATATGATTGATGTTGCTTTAGCGATTTCATTACATGCGCCAACTGATGATATTCGTGATGACATTGTGCCAATTAATAAAAAATACAATATTGAAACTTTCCTCAACAGCGTGAATCGTTATTTAACGAAATCAAATGCGAACGCAGGGCGGGTAACAGTAGAGTATGTGATGTTGGATCACGTAAACGACAGTGTTGAGCAAGCACATCAATTAGCCGAATGCTTAAAAAATACACCAAGCAAAATCAACTTGATCCCATGGAACCCGTTCCCTGGAGCACCGTATGGTAGAAGCTCCAATAGCCGTATTGACCGTTTTTGCAAAGTATTGATGGGCTATGGTTTTACAACGATAGTACGCAAAACACGTGGTGATGACATTGATGCCGCATGTGGGCAGCTTGCTGGGGACGTGATAGACAGAACAAAACGAACCTTGAAAAAACGCTTAGCTGGGGAACCTATCAAGGTAAAAACAGTCTGATTTATAGATATGGTTGAATCAGTGAATTAGGTTATGATTTAGGGCGTTTTTGCGTTAGGCAAAACGCCTTTGTTCACCTACAATAGAAGAAGCAATAAGAAAAATTTAATTGTTGTTTCAAAGTGATGATAACTTATTGACGAATAAAGCCGCTCAATGCTTGCTTTATATCTTTTAATCTTGGAAATAGTGTTGCCAGCAAATGACTATCGAAAATAATACCGAGCAAGCTACTGTCACAGTAGGACAATTATTGACGCAAGCACGTGAGCGCATGGGGCTAACGCAAGATGTTGTTGCAGAACGATTATGCCTTAAAATTAGTACGGTAAAAGAGATAGAGCAAGATATTGCACCTGCTGGTGTCGAACCGACGTTTTTACGCGGTTACATTCGTCTGTATGCGCGTATGGTCGGCATACCTGAAAGCGAATTAAAAGCGTACATGAAATCGGAAGAGCCTGTAACGCTAGCGAAAGTTTCGCCAATGCAAAGCTATTCTTTAGGGAAAAAACGCAAAAAACGTGAAGGTTGGTTAATGAAACTAACTTGGTTAATTGTGATTGTCCTGATTGCAATGGTGGGTGTGTGGTGGTGGCAAGATCACAACGCACAAAAAGATGAATTAGTTTCAATGGCAAGTCAAAATGATTTAATTTTGTCTCAACAAGATAGCAGCACAACACCGGTTGAATTGCCGACTTCAACAGAGATAGTCTCAACTAACCCGGCTTCTGCTGCACAAGGAAAATACACTTGAATTACCTGTACAAGAACCCGTATTAACTGCTGACCCTGTTGCCGAGCCAGTCAGAACAATTCCATTACCTAATGCACCACAATCAACGGTTGCTGTAGATAGAACACAAAATACAGAAACGACAGAACCTGTTGCGGTGAAACAGCCAAGCTCTAGTCTTAAACTTTACTGGGCAGTGCTGGCTAGAAATTCGTGATGCGAATAATAAAATATTATTCAGTGGCATCAAGAATAATGGTGATAAGTTGGAGCTCGATGGGGCACAGCCTTATCATCTTAATATTGGCGCACCGGCGAATGTCACGGTACAGTTCCAAGGTAATGCCGTTGATTTAAGTCGCTTTATTAAAGCGAAACGCCCTGCGAAATTGAAGTTGCCTGAAGCTTAAAAAAATACGATTAAAAAAAGCAAACTATATCCGAAAACATCTTTTTTGATAGGTTTATGGTTTGCTTTCTTGTGTATAGTTGAGCGTATAAAAACAATCGTTAACACTATACCTTAGTAACAAGAGTATCTGGGTAACAAAGAGTACTATGGTAACAAAGAGCACATGGACGTTCGGAGAATTAAACCAAAATGCATACTGAATCACCGATAAAAAGACGTAAATCCACCCGTATCAACGTAGGTAGCGTGCCTGTAGGCGATGGCGCTCCTATTGCTGTCCAGTCAATGACCAATACCCGTACAACCGATGTTGAAGCTACCGTGCGCCAAATAAAATCCCTTGAGCGCGTTGGTGTTGATATTGTGCGTGTTTCCGTTCCTACCATGGACGCTGCTGAAGCCTTTAAACTTATTTAAACAACAGGTTAATGTTCCGCTGGTGGCCGATATTCATTTTGATTATCGTATCGCTTTAAAAGTGGCTGAATACGGTGTTGATTGCTTACGTATCAACCCAGGAAATATCGGTAGTGAAGAAAGAATTCGCCAAGTTGTTGATTGTGCACGTCATTACAATATTCCAATCCGTATTGGGGTCAATGGTGGTTCCTTGAGAAAGATATTCAAGAAAAATATGGCGAACCGACACCTGAAGCCTTAGTTGAGTCTGCAATGCGTCATGTGGATATTTTGGATAGGCCTAAATTTCGATCAATTTAAAGTCAGTGTAAAAGCATCTGATGTGTTTTTAGCCGTCGGTTCTTACCGTTTATTGGCGAATAAAATTGATCAACCTTTACACCTTGGGATCACTGAAGCAGGCGGTGCTCGCGCAGGCTCTGTAAAATCCGCCATTGGTTTAGGTATGCTGCTTTCTGAAGGTATTGGTGATACCTTACGTATTTCTTTAGCGGCAGACCCTGTTGAGGAAGTTAAAGTTGGTTTTGATATTTTAAAATCACTGCGTATTCTTCACGCGGCATCAATTTTATTGCCTGTCCTACCTGTTCACGTCAAGAATTTGACGTCATTGGTACGGTGAATGAATTAGAACAGCGTTTAGAGGATATTATCACGCCAATGGATGTTTCTATTATTGGCTGTGTGGTTAATGGTCCTGGTGAAGCCGAAGTTTCGACACTCGGGGTTGCAGGTGCGAAAACCAAGAGTGGTTTTTACGAAGACGGGAAACGTCAAAAAGAGCGTTTTGATAACGACAACATTATTGACCAGCTAGAAGCCAAAATTCGAGCAAAAGCGGCAATGATGGATGAAAGTAAGCGAATTGAAGTTAATCTGAAAGATTAATCTGCTCTATTGAACGTCAGGCAGCCATTAGGTCGCTTGACGTTTTTTAGCATATAGCGATATTAATTATCCGTATTTTTTCTAAAATCGGTCATTCGCCGTACAAATCAACAGATAAATCCCGATTCCTATCAGTAATCGGTGTTTGTTGATTGAATCAGATGATATTTCGCTCTTATAATCAAACTTATGTAATTCTGAAAATAGAGAAATAAGTGGAAAAAATATCCAAGCCATTCGCGGCATGAATGATTACTTACCAACTGACACGCGTGTATGGCAGAAAATCGAAGCAACATTGAAAAATATTTTACAGGGTATGGTTTTAGTGAAATTCGTACCCCGATTGTAGAGCAGACCCCGCTATTTCGCAGAGCGATTGGTGAAGTGACGGATGTCGTTGAAAAAGAAATGTATACTTTCAATGACCGTAATGATGAAAGTCTGACATTGCGCCCTGAAAATACCGCAGGTTGTGTACGTGCCGGTATTGAGCATGGTTTGCTGTACAATCAGGAACAGCGTTTATGGTATTTAGGGCCAATGTTCCGTTATGAACGCCCGCAAAAAGGTCGTTATCGCCAGTTCCATCAGCTCGGTGCTGAGGTTTTTGGTCTTGCAGGCCCGGATATCGATGCTGAAGTGATTTTAATGACAGCGCGTTGGTGGAAAGCGTTAGGTATCAGTGAACATGTGACACTGGAACTGAACTCTATTGGTTCATTAGAAGCGCGAGCAAACTATCGTGAAGCTTTAGTGGCATTCTTGGAACAGCACAAAGATAAGCTAGACGAAGATTGTAAACGTCGCATGTACACCAACCCGTTGCGTGTTTTAGACTCCAAAAATCAAGAAATTCAGGCTTTATTGAATGATGCGCCTGAACTGTTTGATTACCTTGATGTCGAATCACGTGAACACTTTGAAGGTTTATGCAAATTATTAGAGGCGGCAGGGGTTCAATACCGCGTAACCAACGTTTAGTCCGTGGTCTTGATTACTATAATCGTACGTCTTTGAATGGGTTACCCACCGCATTAGGCTCACAAGGTACTGTTTGTGCTGGTGGCCGTTACGATGGCCTCGTTGAGCAATTAGGTGGCCGTGCAACACCTGCCGTGGGCTTTGCTATGGGTATGGAACGCATGGTGTTGTTAGTTCAAGAAGTGAACCCTGAATTTACAGCAGACGCTTCCGTTGCTGACGTATACTTGGCTTCTTTTGGTGACAATAGCCAACAAGCGGCGATTTTGGTGGCGGAAAAAGTTCGTGATGCACTTCCAAGATTGCGCTTAATGACTAACCATGGTGGTGGAAACTTCAAGAAGCAGTTAGCCAGAGCGGATAAACAAGGTGCTAAAATTGCGTTGATCTTGGGTGAAGATGAAATTAACAATAACCAAGTCACGCTAAAAGATTTACGCACAGGCGAACAAGAAACTATTGCACAGCAACTAATGGCATCGCGCATCGCTGAGCTGTTAGGTTAAGGAGAGACAAGTGGAAGTCTATACAAACGAAAATGATCAAGTTGATGCGATCAAACGCTTTTTTGCGAATAATGGTGTGGCATTAGTAGTTGGACTAGTTATTGGTGTTGGTGGGGTATTTGGCTGGAACTACTGGCAATCCCATAAAACCAATGTGTTGCAAGAAAGTGCGCAAAAATTTGAAACTGTGAATGTTCAATTACGTTCAGGTTCAGAACAAGCAATTGTGGCAGCACAGAAATTTGCAGCTGAGACTGATGACGTATACAGCGCGATGATGGGTTAGAACTCGCGCAAATTGCTGTTGATAAAGGCGATTTAGCGAACGCACAAACTGCATTGACCAATGCCTTAGCAAAAGCCAAAACGGTTGATATGCAAGATTTAATTAATTTGCGTTTAGCTCGAGTGCAATTGGCTCAAGGCAATGCAGATGGCACGATAGCGTCAGTGGCAAATATTAAAGGCAAATCATGGCAAGCAACGGCACAGGATGTCCGCGGTGATGCATTACCTCCACAAGGGTGATAAAGCAGGTGCGAAAGCAGCGTACACTCAGGGGTTAGAAAGTGAAGGTTCTCAATCTATTAGAGGTATTTTGACTCTGAAGTTGAATAACGTATCTAATTCATAAGAAGAAAGGAA